>BQNB010042773.1:0-45913 GCA_026074375.1 Tanacetum coccineum | reverse complement strand
TAGATTATGTCTGTGCAAATTGAGTGTTCTTTACAAAAATATAAACCCTATCTGAGTGGCCTGAGTGAATTAAAAATCAAACACTATCCCTATGTGAGGTGCTATGTTATGTGTCTATGCCTGAAAAGTTAACTAATATGCAAACTCTTATGCAATCTAAATTTTCTCCACGTCACAATAAATGATCTTATATTTTCGCTGCGATTGCATAAGGGAAAGCAATAAGCTAAGTGTGGAGGGATTTGATAATGCCTAAATTATACATGTTTTCTATGGCGTTATTTGTATATATTTTATCATTTCTCGTGAACTTTCAATACTTAATAGCTTAAATTACTTGCAGGTTCACTTGAAGACATTCCGAGGTTAGATGCATCAAAATCAAATACGTACACGTTAAAGAACACATCATTCAAGAAAAGATCAACAATCAAGCTCTATGTGCCAAATGTACGCCGCACTTGCCTTTTGTGCACCGCACTTACCTTCAAGTCAAAGACAATCAAAAATGCATTTACTCGCAAAGTACGCCGCACAATTCCCTTTGTGCGCCGCACTTTCCATCTGGTATGAAGAATTTATGAAGACTTTAATGCTACTGCATTTACTCCCTAAGTACGCCGCACCTGTTACCTTGTGCGCCGCACTTACTCAATAAACATTTAATACTTGTGCATTTAATCACCAAGTGCGCCGCACAATCTTTTGTGTGCTCCACACTTTCACCCAAAATCACCCTATAAAGAGAGGACGGATTTTCACTCTCAAATCATTCCTCTCATTTCTAAAAATGATATCCCTCACACACATACTCTAATCTTCTTATCCATCATCCATATAAACACCAAAAACACTATTTCCTTTGAAGAATTAAGATCTAACGATCAAGAGCAAAGACAGTTATCAACTTAGTTATTGAAATAATGGAAGTATATGTTAAATCTACTTTTGTTATGAACTCCTTAGCTATGAGAGGCTAAATCTCTCATGACTACTCGGTGATGTTATGATAATGAATAAGTGTTTGGTATGATCATGATCTCTTTAATCTCAAGCTTATGTAGCCATTATATTATATCTTATCTTGTCAGTTTTGCTTATCAACTTAAATTATATAATCATTTCGGTAGGTCGAGAGACCCGTTATGATCTATGTGGTTTTAAAGATTTATCTATGGTCTTTATTGTTTGTGTCGAGAAATCCACTTTCGTAAATCGATAAACAAATAAGCTTTGATATACTGGTAATTGGATTATTTGAGTGACACATTTGGTCTAGTTAACTAAATATAAGTCTTGAGTTAATCAAGTTAGTTTGTAAAAATGTTTTCTGATGAGAAATCCTTTTTATAAATTAAGGTTCCACTTTTGAGGTCTAATCATTTCCAACTCTTATAAATTATTTTCCACTATTCGAGTAGTCATCTTTATTATCATTGATAAAATAAAAGTTACTTTCAAAATTGTTAAAGTCTATTTTCTTTTTGATTATTTGAACACTACTCAAATCCCCGTGGACGACCTGGTCTTACCTAAAAAGATTATACTACATACGTGGGTTATACTTTTACCCGTGCGTTTCCCTATAATAAAATTGGTATTTTCAGTCATTATAAATTTAAAGCTTTTGAAACACATCAAAGTTTTTGGCGCCGCTGCCGGGGATTTTTAAGCTATTATGTAGTCTTCAACTCTGGAAAATTATATTAATACCCTCTTTTTCTAAAAATCGTTCAGTACAATTTTTTGGGCTAAACTGTCCCTAATAACTTACTCCCTTGATGCATACACGTGCTTCTAATTCTGAACTCGTTTAAAACCTTACGAACCTGAACGTATATGAATCGAAGACTTCGTCGACAAAAACAGAAGAGTTCACTAGTCCAAGAAACAACTACTCAAAAAATTCACGTGAAATTATCTATTCGCCAATCTTAACATCCATACTACTTTCGTCTCTTTCACGTTATCCTTGAAAAAATATTTATCCCATTGGATGAGAAAACATGTGGGATTGCTGACGTGTTGTCACTCTGACTCCCGGTTTCCGCAATCACTATTCCTAAAAACCGCAAATGAATTTGCTATTAAAGGTAAACACTTAACCTTGTACAAAAGGAAATCAATTGGATGGTAGAAACCAAAAATCGATCCTCACATAAAACAATTCACGAATTTCCTCAGAATTGCGATATGATTTAAATACAAAGTTTTTTCCAAAAATAAAGTTGTCCGTCTCTGATGTTGTTTCCTTATCAAATAACTGGAGAGAGCAAAAAACATGACTGGACAACCTCAATAAGGAACCTATTGAAAATTGGATGAACTTTTCGAACCACTTTCATTAGCCGATTCTTTCCCCAAGGCTCTTTTTGGAGCCGACTCCTCGAAGAAGTCTGAGCTTTCTCCCAACATGACAAACGAAATCTATAACCGATGCTTGGCTTCGTATGAAGGTATTCTCCGAAAACTGCCATGGTCACAATCTGTTCAAAAGGACAATATTATCAAAATCTTTCTATCATTATGGCTCTCAGCGAGATAACTCAAAAAGTTCTAAATATCGTTGCTGGTGGTAGTTTCCTCTATAAAACACCTAATCCAGCTTATCAGCTTCTCGAAGATAAAGTCTTACTCAAGCTTGACTGGGCTAAAAATCAAAAATGTTGATCCCACTTGAATAGATCTTGCTTAGCTTGATAACAGGCTTCGTTGTATTGATAAACCCAAGACAACTATGGTTGAAAACTTTGATTGATTGATGTCTAAAGACCTATGCGGAATCTAGTCTATGATACAAAGAAGATTAATCAATAAACAGTAAAAATAACCATGATTGTATATTACCAAACCTTAAGCCTCAATATACTAATACGAACACTCTTGATAGTGTTAGGATTATAAAACCTTAAAGCTATAATAAAATGATTTCTAGATGAGATGTATGAGATAAGATGATATATATTTAACCTAATTCCCTAGGACCTCCTTTATCAACCAAGGGTGTCCTACTGGGGGTGGGGAGTGGTGGGGGGGGGGGGGGGGGGGGGGGGGGGGGGGGGGGGGGGGGGGGGGGGGGGGGGGGGGGGGGGGGGGGGGGGGGTGGGGGGGGGGGGGGGGGGGGGGGGGGGGGGGGGGGGGGGGGGGGGGGGGGGGGGGGGGGTGGGGGGGGGGGGGGGGGGGGGGGTGGGGGGGGGGGGGGGGGGGGGGGGGGGGGGGGGGGGGGGGGGGGGGGGGGGGGGGGGGGGGGGGGGGGGGGGGGGGGTGGGGGGGGGGGGGGGGGGGGGGGGGGGGGGGGGGGGGGGGGGGGGCTTACAATCCATTACTAAGTTATCATGTTCTTTTAATCAAATAATTTTACGTCTCTTTTAAAAACAGATATTATATTATCACATAAGCAGTAATTACATATATAATATCACGTACTAACTTAACTCTAGCAGCAGAAACACTCTAACAGTCTTAACTTTTACACTAGCAGTTGTAACTTTACTCTAGCAGTAGTAATGACTTAGAATATTTCCTGCAGTCTTCACCAGCAATAGAAACATAACCAGCAGTAGTAACTTCCATATTAGCAGTAGTAACTTCCATATTAGCAGTAGTAACTTCAACAGCACTCAGATGTCTTTTAATCCTAACAATCCTCCCCTAAACTTGATGTTTACCTTCTGAATCTTCAAGTTTCTTGATTAAAAGCTTTATCTTCACTAGGAGGATGTATCCAAACACTCTTCTACTTCTTAAGCTGTGATCTTGTAAATCTGAGAAGCTCAAATGCCATTTCACATTCATGATCAACTTCTAGCCTCCTACTCAACATTCTTGAAAGCATTTCTTGTGTAAGAGGATATTTCTTTTCTACCAGCATGTGAATAGTAATTCCAGTATCCATCAATAATAAATGAACTCCACATGAATCATATAACCTCCAGCTTATCAATGTGTAGTCCTGTTGAGCTTTCCAGATTTCATCTTCCTCACTTGGTTCAAATAAAGTGATGAGATCTCCCCAAAGTAATCTGTCATATCCTTCTAGGCTTGTTGACTCAAATCTTTCCTTTACCAACCTGTATAGATCTAACACATCTTGTCTGTCAAAATCATCAAGCATTGCACTGAATATCTTGTAATATTTAGTACTTCCATCAGCCCTGATGATCTGATAATACATCTTGTCTTCTGCTAGAATGTGTGTCTTCCAGTCAACTATTGGATATTTTGTAGCTAAAGATTCAATATTGACAGCACTATCATCACCTGGAACTATCTCCAAACAAGCTTTAAGCTCTGCCTTCTCAGCATCATCCTCTATCTTTTGTCTCTTGGCACTTTCTTTACTAGGCCTTTCACCTGCTCTTTTCTTACTAACTGCTTTCTTTCTACTGCTTTTAGTATCCATAGGAACAAAATCATTTACCTGTTTGTAAGCTTTGTCAAACATTTGCTTGATTGCATCAAAGCTTTTACCCTTGAAATCCTTATCCTTGTATCCTGCCATATGCTTCATGTAGGTACACAATTTCTTTCTTTGTTCTGCTTTGGTAGGTGGTTTGTTCCTTTGCTCTTCAGCTCTTTTTGCAGCAAAGCATTTCTTTCTGGCTGCAAAAATTCCATTAGCAGTTTACCTTGCTCCTCAACAAACATTTTTTCTCTCTCTTCTGCTTGAAGCCTTTTAGCTAATTGAGCATCAACATCTATTCTTGCTTCAATGGTATCGCATTCTTCAGTCAATGCAGCATTACTAGCTTCTTCTTCTCTTTCTCTTTTAAGCCTGACTTTTTCATCTAACTCTGCTTGAAGTCTTTTAGCCATATCAGCATCATATTCTATTTGATCTTTGCCTTTCAATTTCACCGGTTTCTCAGGATCTTGCATGATGCCTTTTCCTTTATCTTTTGGATCAAGTTGTTGTTGAGGTGGTACTGTTGGTCTTATGGTAGTCTCACTAGCTTCTTTCATAATCACTCCTCTTGTTAGTCTTGTAGCCGTCTCACTAGATACTCCTTTTTCCTTTGATTTTTCTTTTGATTTCACACTTCTCATTTTCATAAGGGTCTGAGCAATTGTGAGATCTTCATCTTCAATAAAAGTTGTTGTTGTTGGAGGAGGAGTACTTGGTTCAGCAGTACTAACAGATACACCAGCAGTAGCAATTGGTGCACTCCCTTGAGTCTCTGCATCCTCTTGAAACCATGAAATCCCTTCATCTTGGTCAATTTCATTCCTCCCCTGTTTGGATGCATCCTCCTGATCACCCAAACTCTTTTCAGCAGAAGACTCTATCCTGACTTTGAATAACCTCCTCTTGAGTTGTGGAGTTCTTGACTTTTTCTTCTTTTCCAACTTCTTGACTCTCTTCTTTAGATTAGTAATTTCCAAATCCTGAGCAGTCTTGATATTCTCCAAGGCAAGAACCCTTTCAGACAATCTTGTATAAATTTCCATCAATTCATTTAGTTTCATACTGTCCTCCCCACTTCCAAGTGTGTTAACTCTTGAGAGAGGTGGATCATTAGACTGTTTAGACAACCTCTCAAACCTAGTTTGAGCAGGTCTGTCCCCCAATATGGTATCTTGGCGCCTGGGACCACTACCTGAACCAGTTCCCTAAGGAATAGGCTCATTAAGTGTTGCCATGGATTAGGTCCTAATGATGTTACCACTGTCCTACTCTGCATCTAAGCTAGAAGCAGTAGTGGCAGCCCTTTCCATTTCATATTTAATTTGATCTTTGTCTTTCACTTTCACTAGTTTCTCAGGCTCTTGCATGATGCCTTTTCCTTTATCTTTTGCTAGAATCTGAGGTTGAGGTCTTGATGTTGTTGTTGGTTTACTTAGCTCTTTAAAAATAACTACCTTCAACTTTTGTGGTCTTGAAGCACTACTTCTGATTTGCATTAAGGTCTCAGCCAAAGTAACATCATCTGTAACACTAACATCAACAGCAGTAGTAACTGTCTCACTAATAGTAGTAACTGGATCAGCAGTACTATCTTTATCTTCAACTTTGGTAGTCTCTTCTTGATCTGCAATTACTTTTGTACCAACCAAATCAGATAAGTCAAACATATGTTCATCCTCAGCAACATTAAGTTCTTCAGTTTTATCACTATTCCTCCCCTGTTTGGATGCATCCTTCTGACCCAAACTCTCTTCAAATGACTCAACTCTTGGCTTGTACACCCTTATTTTTTATTGTGGAGTTCTTGACTTGTTCTTTCTTTCCAGCTTCTTAACTCTTTTCTTCAACTTTTTAATTTCTAAAGCTTGAGCATCCTTTACATTCTCTAAGTCATGTACCCTGTAGACAGTTTTGTATACTTTCATCAATTCCTTAAGTTAATTTATTTCCTCACTTCACTTCCATGGTGTGTTAACTCCTAGTGAGAGGTGATCATAAGATAGGTGTTGAACCCTCTCAGACTATGTTGAGACATTGGCTATCCCCCATGGCATTTTTGGCACCTAGGGACCTACCACCTAACTAATTCTGAGGAAAAGGAAACATTAGGTTTTATCGTGGTATTGGGTCCATTTATGTTTACCTGTCCTGCTCTGAATCTACGTTAATAGCTGTAGTGGCAGACCTTTCCACATGTCTCCCTATCCCTCAAGATAGCCTCCATCTGCATCAAGGTTAGTAGGCTCACTGGACTAAGGAATCTCAATGACCTTGCTTTTGGCTTTCCTATGTTTTGGGTCTTTTTAGGGTGTAATGATGATGCAACAGTAGGGATTGGTTCAACATGAGATGGTGAAGCAGCAGTAGGTGTGTGTTAGGGTTCAGTGGGTTGTCCTGAACCTTCACCCTCCACTGCTTGTGATGCCAGCATAGATGGAAATTATGGTGTAACTGTCCCTGAAAAATCTTTTCCTTTCTTTCTCATGTTTGTAAAAACCTTTTTAGTATGAGAAGGTGTATCATATTTAGCATTAAAAACTACTGCATGATTTTTAATTTGATTGTTCAAAAACAGTTGTAAAAACCTTAGATACATTAAAAACTTTTTAGAATTAGGATCCCAAGTTTTCTCATCATACCATCAATATCAAAAATCAATTTAGAAAATTAAATATTTGATTCTTAGCCAAACATATAACTGCTGATGTTATATTAGTGCCAGATTCATTCCAAGCAGTTGATTTAGAACTTAAACATTGTAAGATGGTATAAATGAGATACTTCCATTGAGGGAAAAGAAAGGTTTTAGAAAAGTAAGTTTATCAAAAAGCTTTTCATATCCTATCAATTGAAGGTTTTCAAAAATTTCAGTGTTTGTTAAACAAGTAATACCATCCTCATCATCAAAGTGAAGATTCTCCTCTAGATGATTTGTTTTTTATATAGTCTTACCATCAACTTTGGAACATATTTGTGGTTTCATTATTGATGATTTTGGTTTTGCAGCAGACAAAACCTGCTCAATATAGCGACCATAGATAGTTTGACTTACAGTTTAAGGCATGTCTGATAGGGCTAGCATTAAGGATATCAACTATCTCTGAAAAATCAACATTGGCTTCTAATTTTTCCAAGTATGCCACCATATTATGAGAATCAGCAAAGGTTAAGTCCGCCATTGATGATAATTGTGAATGTTAGTGATGAAATCGAGTTAGGGTTTATAAAATTGAGAGCGTGATAGTGTTTAAGAGTGATTACTGTGTGATCAAAAACAGTTTTATAGGGAATTAAGCAAACCCATAAGTGAAGTAACCATTTAATTTACAAAAGACACCCTCATCAGTTTTTAACCCTATAACTATAAACCAAGCAGCACCTAACATAGCCACTTGAGCATTTAAACTTTTTGCTTAGGGCGCAGCAATAACTTTTCGCCATGCAGAGAGCATTAATCAGGCCAGTAGTAGCACTAACTTTTGGAGGTTACCAGTATAAAACTTAATTTTATCCAAATAGTATTTCAACTCATTCCAATCATCAATCTATCCAAACAACACCTCAGAGATTAAGCATTCCAATGCTAGCAGTCAAAAATCAAAAAAGACTAACATCAAATGCCTTTATGAGTAAATCTGCAACATTGTGATCAGTGTGAATCTTGATCACTTGGATTAATCTCTTCTCATATGAATCCCTGATGAAGTGATGTCTAATCTTAATGGGCTTAGTTTTTGAGTGAAACACTGGATTCTTAACTATGCAGATAGTGCTTTTATTGTCAATGAAAATCTTGGTATTCATGAAATTGTATCCATAATCTAGCATTTGATTTTGGGTCCATAACACCTATCTACAGCAATTAGATGCAGCTATATACTCTGCTTTAGTAGTAGAGGTTGCAACCACATTTTGCTTCTTGCATTGCCATGAAATTATCTGCTCCTAAGAAATTGACAACCTCCTGTTGTAGATTTCCTATCTAAACTTGCACCAGCATAGTCACTGTTAGTATAAGCTTCCAAATCAAATGGTGAGTCCTTAGGATAACAAAGGCCCAATTTAGGTTAACCTTTCAAGTATGTGAAACTTTAGGTGTGACTTAGAATCTTGCACATGCACATACAGCAAACATTATATCAGGCCTGAAAAGATGTTAAATACATCAATGATCCAATTATTGATCTATATAAGTGAACATCAACATCTTCAGCATTTTCATCCTTCATTAAGGCTATGATATGTCATCCATTGTGATCAGTGTACATGCTGTCTTCACAGTTGAAAAAGCAAACTTCTTCAAAATTTCATCCACATACTTGTCTTGACTGATGAAAATCCCGTCATCTTTTTATGTCTCTTGTAGTCCTAAAAAGAAAGTGAGCTCACCCATAGAACCCATCTAGAACTTCTTATACATCAATTTCTCAAACTCAATGTATGACTCCTTCTTAGTAGATCCAAAAATGATATCATCTACATATACTTGAACTAGTAGAATATCACCTTTAAACTTTTTAATAAACAAAGTCTTATCTATTATCCCTCTGAAATCCATTTTCCAATAAATAGGTAGACAAAGTCTCATACCAGGCTCTAAGAGCTTGATGTAGACCATATAATGCCATTTCTACCTTATAAACTATGTCTGCGGACTCTGGATCTTCTAAATCATGGAGGTTGACAGACATAAACTTCCTCTTCAATCTTGCCAATGCAGAAAATGAACTCTTCACATCCATCTAGTACACTAACAAAGTCTTTGAATGGGGGCATAGGCTACCCCCCCCCCCCTACCTCCAAGAACAGCCTAATTGCTTAAATACCTGCAAACTGGAGCAAAAACATCATCATAATCTATTCCCTCTTCTTGAGTGTAACCCTGTGCAACCAGTCTTGCCTTGTTTCTAATCATAATACCTCTCTCATCTTTCTTGTTTCTGTAGACCTATTTTGTTCCAATGGCCCTCTTTGTTATATGTAAATCAACCAAAGTCCAAACCTTCTGCAATTTAAACTGTAGAAGCTCATCTTGCATTGCTTCTATCCAGCTTAGATCTGTCAAAGCTTGAATCACCTTCTTGGGTTCTACTTGTGATAGAAAACAAGAAAATAGACAATTTTGAAAATCTTTGTGGTTTGTTCTCCTCTGCTTTTGAATTAAACTCACCAAACCATGTTCTTTAGAATTCTTGGTCATCCTTCTTGTTTAAGGTACTGAATATAGATCTCCTATAATCTGTTCAACTGGATGATCTTTATGAACTCTTGTTGTTGCAATAAGGCTGACAGACATAGAAGACTCTAAGTTATTCATGTCTCCTCCTGCAACAAAGTCTTCATCATCATAAGCATCACCAAATATGCATGTATCTTCCAAATTAGGCATCATTGGTTCATCATTAGCATCCTTTGTTCCAGCAGTATTAATAGGAGAACTAACAGCAAAAATACTGTTCATTATCTTCTATGCTAGCAGTATTAACAGTTGAACTAACAATATTAATATTGTTAGTACTGTTAACATTTTCATCCTTCTCTTGATTAACTCTTGGCTCCTCTGTATTTATCACCTCACTATCTTCATTCTCTAGAGCTTCATCATCCTTCTTTTCCTCCTCCTATGATGGTATGAATCCAGCATCAGAAGAATCCTTTAAACTAGAGGAGAATAGTGGATCTTGAGTCAAAAATGGTAGCAGTATGTAATCTTTCGTTGATCCTACTCTAGCTTTACCTGCATTATCACATGCTTTTGTTCCTGTACTATCATTAGATTGATTCCCTTCAACAACTGGCTTATAATTCATAGATTTTGTTAGTGTATCAATATCAAAAAGCCATTCTGGTCCACTTCCTGCAACATTAGGTTTATTTTCAAGAAAAGTAATGTGTAAGTTCTCCTCTACTATCCTGGTTCTACTGTTAAATACTATAAATGCCTTCATATTCACAGAGTATCCAACAAAGAATCCTTCATCAGCCTTTCCATCAAACTTACCTAGGTGATCTAAGGTATTAAGAATTGTAACAGGACACCCAAATGGTCTCATAAAGCTTAAACTTGGTGTTCTACCATGGAAAAGTTCATAAAGGGTCTTGTTGTGAGGCTTAATTACTAATACCCTATTTTGTACATAACAAGCAGTATTAACTGCTTCAGCCCAAAAGGTAGTAGGTAACTTTGAATTAGCTAGCATAGTCCTAGCAGCCTCTATTAGTGTTCTATTTTTTCCTTTCAGCTACTCCATTTTGTTGTGGAGTCCTAGCAACACTAAATTCTCTCTTAATTCCTTTCATCTTACAGAACTGATTCATTTCTTTATTCTTAAATTCAGTTCCATTATCACATCTGATTATTTTGACTCTGTGATTTATTTGATTTTCTATTCCTGTTATAAAACCCTTAAGGATTCCACTGGTCTCATCCTTAGTTGCTAAAAAGAAAACCCAACTAAATCTACTATAGTCATCTTTGACAACTAGGTAATACATCTTTTTCATTATACTCTTTACAAAAGTTGGACCAAATAAATCCATGTGCAACATTTGTAAAGGTTGGCTGATTGAGCTCACAGTTTTGGTCTTACAAGAGGCTTCATGTTGCTTGCCTTTCTGACAAGCAACACATGTATGATCATTTTCAAAAATCTTTGAAGGTAAACCTCTGAAAAGATTTCCCCTCACTAGTTTGTTCATAGTTTTGAAATTTATATGCCTCAACCTCCTATGCCAAAGATTAGATTCATCTAATGTAGCCTTTGCAAAGAGACAAGTTAGTCCTCCTGAAGGAGCAACATTCTTCAAATCAACACTGTACATGTTGTTCTTTCTGGGAACTCTAAGCAAGACTTGACTTTCATCAAGTAGCTTAAAGTCAGGAGACAAAACAACACATTCAGTGTCTGTAAAAAGAACACTGTTCTTCTTGTCACACATTTGTGAGATACTAAAAAGGTTAAACTTAAGCTCTTTAACAAAGTACACATCTTCAAAATCTAATTTACCTGTACTGATTTTACCTTTACCAGTGATTTTACCTCCTTTGGTGTCTCCTCCAAAGGCAACATATCCACCATCAATTTCTTCATAATCAGAAAGATAGGACATGTTTCCAGTCATGTGCCTAGAGCATCCACTGTCAATAACTTATTTCTCCTGTAACTCAAGCTGTGGATTGCCCTGCACATAAAGTAAGAAAACCAGGCTCTCTTGGGGACCCAAGCCATTACAGACTTGGATCTGCCTTGTACATCAACATAGTCAAATCTTTTGAGATACGTTGATGCACTGTTGCGTTTGAAGACATGGTCTAACACTTTTTGATCTGGTCTCCTAACTCAACATGCTAAGGCCTTAACAACATTAGCCTCATTTCCCTTTTTATCACTTACTACTACTTTTGGCCCAACAATAGTAACATTTCCCCTAACAGTATTAACTTTTTCATTAAAATTACTATTCTTATTTGTTGTAAACTTGTTAAGGGGCCTTCTAACATGTGAATGTGCTTTATAAAAAACATTTGATTATGGCCTTGCATTATTCACTATTGGTCTTGGGTAGGTAGTATTAATTGGTCTGACAGTATTAACTGATACTATTGTTCTTGAAGAGTTTTGCCTAATAGTATTAAGTGTTTTAAAGCTAAATTTCATTAAGATTGCTCTTGGAACAAAAATTTTTTTAGATGAGGGTGAGTCATTCTTTGAGAATTTTGATGATTCACCTTTCTAGCATGGTATTTCCATCAGGGTTTTTTTTTTTAATCCACCAATTTCTTTTCATAAGAATCACAATCTTTGATCAAATGGTTAAAACTGCCACATACATAGCAAGCTTTATTTTTAAACTCAAAATTACTTCCTAATTTCTGAGTCATCAAATTATTCTAGTTTCTTCTTTACCTTTAGGACTTTTAACTATTTTTCCTAGAGGGTATACAGCTTGCCTTATTATTCTTCTACCTCTTAACAAACATCCTAGTTGATTTTCACATGCTCATAGATTAACAAATTACTATTTCTTTTAGCATTACTAGGTTTTCTCTGTCTAGACTTAAACTCAGTCTCATTCTTATTCTCACTGTCAGCTATCCAGTCTTCAATAAGTGGTTCACTAACAGATTTAGGTTTTGACTCACTAGTCTTAACTTCACTAGTTGCTGCAGGCATACTAGTTACTGACTCACTAAAAATATATTCATCCTTGTTAGCAAGTATCAAATCAGGTTTAGGGGGCATGAAGTTCCCAGTATAGAGAGGGGGAACAACAGATACTCTCACACTTTAAAAAAAATTGTACTTATCATCACCGACATCAAAACACTTGACTATCATAACCAACACCAGTCTTGAACTTATCACTTACTTGACTATCTAACAGTTTGCTTAGATTCTTAGATGAATTTTCAAACTTTTCTAAGATAAGTTTTAAATCATCTCTTTCTTTTTCAGCCTTTTCAAATTTCTTTCTAAGCTCTGTTAGAGCATTATCTCTCAACTTAATATCAAGTTTTAAAATCTTTATGTCCTCTTTAAAAACAGCCTCATTCTTTTTATACACATCTAGTCTAGCCTCTACAGATTCTAGACCTGCTTTATAAGCTCCTACATTTAATTGAGACTTATTAAAATCTTTTGTCAGATTATCATAATGTTCTTTGAGATTTTAAACATGCTTTAGAACAAGTTGATACCTAAAAATCCGAGCTTGAAGAACTTGAAGAACCAAAAGAAGTATAAGCCATTAGTACAAAGTTTATAGGTCCTTCTTCAGCATGTCACTCCAGTCATACCCAAATCCATCTTGAGCCACCAAAGCTTTTGCATCTGTTGTTTCCACTGTCACATTCCTCCTTACAGGTTCTCTGTTCATGTTCTTACTTGGAGCCCTGCACTCCCTTGCAAAGTAGCCCTTTTTATGGCTGTTATAACATTCCACTTTTGTTTTGTCAAATCTAATGGTCTTAGAGCCATTGGAACCAATCTTCCTTCCAGTATTCTTTAGGAATCTTCTGGCTTTCATGGTTAACATAGCATACTGCCACTTTAGATCCATCTCTTCTAAATCATCAGCATCAATTTGTTGTAAGTCCTCATTATCTAATTGTGGACTATTAGATTGATTTGCAAAGAAAGAATAAATCACAGCACACTAGGACTATCGTATTGATAGACTTTGGACCCATGAGCTTCGATTGGTTACCTGACCAGAGATGCTTGGAAGGACCATAAAATCCACATTTTGTGAGTTTTAGCTTGAGCTTGATGACCCTTTAACTTCAGTTTCTTAGATTTTCAGATTGTTGTAAAGGTCATCCATGCTCAAAGTATCTAAATCAGATTTGTTCCTCCAAATCAAGGTATGAGTCTTCCATTCTGATAGGAGACTTCTTAATAACTTCAGATTCATATCTTTTTGAGAAATAGTTTCACCAAGAATCTCTAGCTGACTGATAAGCTTTTGAAGCTATCATAGGTTTGATTAAGGCCTTTATGAGCTTCGTCCATTGAATAATAATTATATTGTTGTTAGAATTGTCTTCTGAGTTTTCTTTGACTTCTTATTACCTCCAAACCTATTCTCAATTGCCTCTATCAGTGACTTAGCATTTTTGTAGGAGTTAAACTTTAGTTGATGTTCATTTGGAAGAGCTATCAACAAAGTACTCGTGCACTTTAACATCAGTCTTCCTTGCTAATTCTCTTTTGAGTTTATAGAGGATATGTTTAGCTACAACTTCAACAGTTTATCTTTAGTGGAGGTGTGTCACCTTTTACTATTATTCTCCCAAGAGCTTAATTTGTCATTAGGAAGTATGTTCATTCAAATTATCTTCCCAAAGTAAAATTGTCCTGGATGAGCACTGAAAGTTTGCAGGCAGCAACCATTTACTGTAGATACTGACTCCATTTATGTATATAGATCTAGTAAGTGTAGATTGTTTCTTCTTATTCAAAGTTTACCAAAAAGGCATATGATACCACTTGTTGATCCTTTTGAATAGTCTTGCTCTAGCTTGTAAAAAGGCTTAGTTGTATTGATAAGTCCAAGACAACTATGGTAGAAAACTTTGATGAATATACTCAAAGACTTTGCGAATCTCAGTCTTTGATTATAAGAAAATAAGCAATAAAATAGTGACAAACAAGATTGTATAATACCAAACCTTAAGCCTCAATATATTAATACGAACACTCTTGATAGTGTTAGGGCTATACAAAAACTTGAAGCTATAAATGACTATATATAATGAGATGTTAAACTACATACCCTAGGGTCTCCTTTTATACACCAAGGAACCCTAATAGGCTTACAACACGTTTTCTATTCTATCATATCTTTTCCTAAAATATCTTATTCTTATCACATAAGCAGTAATAACATATACACTAACCGTACTAACTTATAACTAGCAGTAGTAATATTCTAACAGTCTTAACTTTTACACTAGCAGTAGTATCTTTACTTTAGCAGTAGTAATGACTTAGAATATTTCCTTCAGTCTTCTTTAACAATACAAACTATAAATGCAGTAGGTAACTCTTAATAGCGTTGTAAATTGAACAGATAGTAGTAACAGTTAGAAATCCTTTTTATTCCCAACACTACATAAGTAGACAAAGCACAATAATTCCTCCTACGGAGACCCAACAATACATACACCTTACGTCACTAAAACCTAATCTATTTGGCATGATACCCCAATGGTACCGGAAGATCACACTGGGCACGTAACAATGCACCCTGCATACACTTCCATGGTCGATGACATTTGAGGCTGATTCAGGTACATTCTTCAAGACCAAGTATGGAGTGTTCAATGATTCAGTAATGAGCAATCTAAGTAGTAAAATAGCAATGAAGTTTGGAAAAAACTGGTGCAACAACAATCCATATCACAAAAACATTCATGAGAATCAATCATCTTTTCATCCCGAACCATCTGTTATCACATTCAATGATGGCCCATTAGCTACGGTCGTTAGGATATTAATGAAGATGGAGGAAGTACAGTTGACATAATGTGCGAACACTACTTCAACAAGCTACCTGAGCACATTAGGTCACTTCTATGCTACCTATAACACCATAAATTGGCTTCTCAGGTGAGAGATCCTACCTTGAAGGCGTAGTCAATCTCGTACTCACAGTCAGATCATATCCGCCATTAAGGACAATCATGTTACAGTTCCACATTCTTAAGTCTACGTCCAAGTACAACGCTATACTCGGATGAACCGTCATCCAGAATCTCAGTATGAAGTTGTTAACAATCATATCAGTGGTTGACTACCCATGTAGAGACGCAAGCTTAATGGCAACCGTGGAAGAAAACAACATACAAGAGATCATGTGAGAACCTATTCAAGAGGTCACTATCAAGTAGCAGATAGTCATCATCAACCCTGAATTCCCAGATCAGCCCATCACGATTGATGCCAGCCTATCACGGCAAGTTAAAAACCAACTCATTCAACTACTAGCAAATAGCCGTGGCCGTCTTGCTTGAAGCCCTTAGACATAAACCGGTGTTTTCCTAGGAACTAGCCATAGCATTAGCCAAGGCCACAAACAAGTAAGCAACACCTATTTGACAGATAAGAAGCAGTCGTTCCTCTTGAACTTCATAGGCGATTGATTCTCAGTCACCGGACTTAATCAAGCAGCATTCTACGACCGTACCATTACCCAACTTAGGTTCGCAAACCCTGTCCTAGTCAAGAAAAGAAAACGTTACATGGCGTATATGTGTCGACTTCACCAACCTAAACAAGTCTTGCCCAAAGGAAAACTACACATTACCTCGAATCGACTGGAAGGTGGAGTCCCTAAGCTGACAATTAAAAAAACAAATGCTCTATTAATAGCCTACAATAGGTACCATCAAATGCAGATGAGCAATTTGACAAGGATAATACGACCTTTTAACACCAACCAAGCGCATATTTGCACACAAAAGATCCACTTCGGTCTCAGAACACCTACACAACCATCAAGCACTAATAGACAATAGTTCAGAGCTCAAATCGGCATCAACCTGAAAGCCACCATGTCGATGATATGGGTCATCAATAGCAAGATAGAAGAATGCCATATTACATGACAGAATCATTGGAAACATTCCAAAAAAAAAAAGAAACCTTCGAAAGGATCAACATGAAGTCTGAAAACCCACTAAATGTACATCCAGAATCTGAAGTGGGTTTAAATTCTTGGGACATGTTATCAATACAGAGGAAATCAAGGACCAAACCCAATGTAGTCTTGAATTTATGATCATAAGCAAAGAGTGTGTGTTATTAGGTGTTTGTGAGCGTGTTTTAATCTAGAGAGAAAAAGAATAAAGAATAAGCTGTCGGAATAAGCACTCCTAAACAACACTAAATCGCTCCTACAGCTCTGATACCACTTGACAGGTCTTTAATTTAGGATCAATAAGTAATAGAGTGTGTGTTTATTCTAGAGAGAGAAAGATAGAAAGTAGAGAGAGAAAGAGGGAGGAGGAGGATTAGAGAAATGAGATTAGATTGATTAGAGAAGACCACCTCACTAATGAGGTAGAGTGGGGTATTTATACCCAAATACAAGGAAGAGCAAGGAGCTCTTGTTTCTTAGCTTTTAGCTATTTGTCGGGTCTCGTGACTTTATTTAAGTCACGAGCCTATCACCTAACCTATTACACAATATTATTTCTTTATTTATTACAAGACTTTTATCTCAATAAGATCGTCACTTTTATCATTCCTAACAATCTTCCCCCAAGGGACGATCATTGAGATCTCTCTTTGATTGCATTAATGATCATCATTTTCTTATTCGTAACAATCTCCCCCTAAAGGATGATTCATTGAGATCTCTCTTGTGACCTTGATCTTTGAACTTTAATGCTCGTTTGTTTGTCTTGAATCTTGTTGTGTAATAGTGGTCTTGTTCCAATCATGCTCTTGTAATCCTGATCTTTATCTTTTCATTTTCTTTCGTCTTTGCCTTTGAGATCTTTTCATATCATCATTCTTTATTGTGAATCCGTCTTGATTTATCTTTTAAAGCTTCTGACCAACATACTCATACTTTCTTGACAGCTTACAATCTTCCTCATGTAGAACTTTAATCTTGATCAACAACTTGATGATTTGAGGAAGTTCTTTGATTTATCAGAGTTGCGGAAGTGTATCTTTGAACTTTGAGTATGAGATATGAAGGTATGAATATGACGGTGTTCTTGCTTCTTAAAGGTAGAGATGTTGTTGATGTTGTTGTTCATAAATGTATCTCCTCGGTTAACTTCCCCCCAGTTCGTATCGCAT
The DNA here is from genome assembly GCA_026074375.1 of Tanacetum coccineum. NCBI lineage: Eukaryota > Viridiplantae > Streptophyta > Magnoliopsida > Asterales > Asteraceae > Tanacetum > Tanacetum coccineum. The sequence goes on along the minus strand of BQNB010042773.1, from coordinate 28,195 downwards.
GACTGCAAGCAATTCAACTGCTTCCCCCTAAATATACAACCATTCGTAACGCATACTTCACACAGACAACTCATAGAAGAATGAAACACAAATAAAAAAAAAAAATAAAAAAAAATAAATAAAAAATATAAAAAAACCCAAAAAAAAAAAAAAAAAATAAAAAAAATAAACAAGGCAAAACCAAATAAAAAAAAAGAAAAAAAAAAAAAAATAAAATAAAAAAATAAAAAAAAAAAAAAAAATAAAAAAAATAAAATAAAAACCCCAACGGAGCACCAGGAAAAAAAAAACCTTAAAAGATAAAATAAAAAAATAAAAAATAAATAAAAAAATAAAAAAATAAAAAAATAAAAAAAAGAAAAAAAAAATAAAAAAAAAAAATAAATAACCCCACTGCGGCGGAACCCTCACCCACCTGGTATTAAACAATAAAAAAAAAAATAATAAAAAAAAACAAGCGCCCCCCCCTAGACCCCCCCCCATATCCAAGTCAATAATCCCAGGATGTTGTATACACCAAAGTTAATTAAGTCCCGGATGTACACATTTCTTCCCCCTAGTTGTTGCACTATGTTGTATACACCAAAGTTAATTAAGTCCCGGATGTACACATTTCTTCCCCCTAATTGTTGCGCTCTATCAAAATATTCAGCTAGAACACTTCTCTTCCCCCTGATTATATTTGATGACCATCAAACATAATCATAATCTTGTTACGCCTGAATATTTAATAGTGAAGTCATGTGTGAAGTGTGGTCTAAGCATGAGAGTCAACTACTATCTTTAATTCCAACAATCCCCCCCACATACATAGTATTGTAACATCATAAGTAACCTGGTAATCCACACTTCACCTTGAATAAATCAAGGAAATAGTGTTTGTGTTTTCGAAAACAAATTCCGAAAGAACACAACACGATAACTACTAGATCACTTAGATTACTAGTTAACACTAATTGAATCATTAAACAATCATTTTCAAATTAGTGACCTACGTTCAGCGTTGGCTTGATGTTAGCACTGGTAGGATTTCCATTCAATCATTGTGAAATACTTAATTTAAGTATCACTCTTGAATGTTCCGGCAATGTCACTAAGACATGCACTGTCACATAGACATATAAGCGACTCTTGTACTTTTTGTATCTTTGATGTTTAATACAAATGTACTTTTGTGTCCTATGTGAGATTTATGATTTGATCTCATTTGGCTCTAGACTCAATAAGTGCGTTTTGGTTTTTGTGATCGGAGGCTGGAGCAGACTGCCACCTTTTCAATATCAACAATCTCGGAGTGAGATGTCAATAGATTATGCATTTAATCTCCGTGACAATGAAACAAGATTCTTTTGAGAGAATCTTGAGTGGCTGGGAAGGGTTGTGCATTGCATCACTGGGTCCATGATGTCTTTCTTCAATACCAAATATCATCTTTGTGATATTCGATAGATTATGTATTGACCCGGTTTCTGCCTAATGTTTGTGGAGGGCTTCTTTCTTTTCACCCTTTGCACATCATTTCTTTTTCATTCTTCAACCCCTTCAATGTCCACCAAGACGTCATTACTATCATCATGTTGTGATTGTTCCGATGATAGCTCATGCCTTAGTTGACATTATTCCCATTCACATTCAACTCCATCATACCTAAGGACTTTTATTCTATCTATGGAATGTCCCTGGGTAGATCCCTCCGGTTCTGGTTGGATCATGGGATAATACCTAACCTTACCACCTTATTCCTTCTTTGATCATCGTGAGGTAGTTGGTTATTGGGTATTAAGATCAGAACCATAAAACCTTTTGAAAATCAATCAAAGTGTTTGATATAAATCAAAACATTTAACACTTTGAAAGTTTTATTTTTAGAAATACTCCCCCTACACATGTGTATTGATATTCAAAATTCTTTTGCACAAGGAGGAAAGAGTTGATTGCACATTGAGTCTTTTAGATCACTTTGTTATTCCACACACTTAAGCATTTATCTTTCTTGATCCCATTTTAATCCAATTTTCTCCCCCTCAAAAATAGCAGACCATATGATATTTTTGATATCAATGGATTAAAATAGCTATATGAGATTTTGAAAACACATAAGAGAAAACGAATAGCATGATTATGATTTGGAACCTGTCTGAATGTTCTAAAAAAATTTAAAAAACTAGTTGTGTCAAAGTATGTCGATATCTTAAAACGAATGGTCAGTAGATTGCTCACTCCTCATCCTGTTAAATTCAGGAAACGGTCGTAACCGGACATAATCTTCACCATTTGTACGCTTATCGATATAAACACACTTGACAACAACTATTTTTTTATATCGATTATTATTCATTTGTTCAAAACGTTTTCCTTTATACTCCCCCTCAATAATAAAACACTTCATTTTGTATGCCATCGCAATTATATTGAGGGATAGAGTTAAGATGCCTTGGTATATCACTAAAGAACCACTTTTGAATCCACTGAATGTTTTGGATACATAAATTTTGACTTTTATGAGATGTATCCAACAACATTAAAGGCATTTGATTTTTAAAAAACTCCCCCTCAAAAATTGATCCATTTATAAAAATGATTCGATTTTTTTTTAAAGTATCGAGAGAAGGGACTCCTTTATTTGAAGAACAAGTCCTAAGCTGACATTTACTTAGAAGTCGTATGTCCCGAGCATACTTTTTGAAAAGATGTTGATAAAAAATTGCTCGGGACAAAGAAGATTTCTCTTCTTTTGAAGAAAAGTGCACTGAAATGTACACTTTTCTTTAATTTGAAAACCACGTTGTTATCTGAAATTTAATAACAAGCCATTTTAGTGAGCAAAATTTTGAAAGATTTTGAAAATCTTTTTGAAAAAGTTGAATACTTGTTACTCAAAACAAGAAGATTTCTCTTCTTTTTAAGGTAAAGCGCACTAAAACGTACACTTCACTTTTATTTAAAGACCAGGTTGCAATCTGACATTTGATTACAAACCATTGACATCGAATTAAGACAACAACCTTTGGAACCCATTTAAGCACGGTGCTAACGGGTTTGCCAAGTTTTGAAAACCACTTTAAAGTTGTGTCAATTCGATGTAAAGATGTTGAGTTCCAACGAGAGCTTGAAACCGGTGTTTCATTTGAAAACAACTCTCGTGGAATCAACGGAGATTTAAAATTCCTTTTGATTTTCCATTGATTTTTGAAACTCGGTGTTTCATGAGGAGTTTTAAATCTTGTCGACGAAGAAGATTTTCATTTGTTATTGTCATTTGATGAAACATTATGAAAATTTGTTTTTGCGTTGTTTGAAAATCTTCCTTTCTTGTTGATGGTCGAAGCAGAGTCATTCCTGTTTTGCATTGAAAGCATTTCTGATTTGGAATATTTAAAAGATTTCAAATAACTTTGCTTTGGTCTCCACACTTGTTTTACCGGTGTAAAACAAGAACGTGGAGTAACAAAAACTTGATTCTTTCCTTTTAAAGTTCTTGTCTTAAAACTCTTTTGAGAAGTAGATGCATCAAAAGTTTGAGATTCCTTAATTGGCCTCCACACTTGTTTTACCGGTGTAAAACAAGAGTGTGATGTTTCAAAAAATTGATTTTTTTGCATTTGAAGCTCTTGTCTTAAAACCCTTTTGAGGACAAAAATGTTTCAAAACTTTGAGATTTCTTAGAAAACTTCCTATCTTTTTGTAAAGAATAGGTTGTAAACTGAGAAACCCTTCTTAAAAACGGTTTTGAGGATTCACCCGTGTGAACCTTTTCCGAAACACTTTCTTTAGGTTTTGAAGATTTTGAAACATTGATGTTCCATTTTTTCCGATTAAGAGAATCAAACTTCACTTTTAAAGCATTATACGAAGTTCTCAACTCATGATATTCTTTTTGACAAGAACGAATATCTTGTGATGCCAATTGTGATTCCAAAGATGCAATTTGTTTCAAAAGTTGATCTCTTTCATTGTTAAGTAACGGTGGTTTTCCTAAAATTGAAGAATTATCAAGTTTTGTTTCCACACGTTTCCCTTTCAGATTTTCAAGTTGAGTCCTTAAATGATTAATTTCTTTTAAATATCGATCTTTTTCGGCTTTAGAATCATCAACCTTACGAGCCAATTATCGTTCAAGAAAAACTTTTGTTTTTTTAAGTTTTTCAAAATACGCCTCAAATTTAGTTGTTCTGTTTGACAATTCAAGATTGACATCATCAAAATATTTTAACTTTTGAGGAATGATTTTTTCGAGATGAATAACCTTTGATTCAAAATCACAATTTTCATTATCAAAAGCATTCAATTTTCCCAATGTTGCCCTTTTTTCTTCATCAGCGAAAACATTCTCAAGATTATCGATTTTTATCAACAAATCAGAATTTTCTTTTATTTATTTTGCTAAAGACTTTTCCAGCTCATCAATCTTTATTTGAAAAACACTTGTTTCATTTTCAAAAAGTTTATGTTTCTCCCCCGATTCCTTGTTAAGTTTAGAAATATCCAATTGCTTCTTTTTGAAAAATTCAATATTGCTGAAAATGTTATTGAACTTAGTTTCAGCAAATTCAAACAATTGAGACTTTAGATTTTCTGCCTCATTTTGTGTTACATTTGAAGTTTTTGTTTGACCTCGCGACTTCTTGATTGAATCAAACAAACTTTGGTAAGTGAACTTCAAGTGTTAAAACAAAATAAAAGCACATTTGAAAACTAGGCTAGGTCTATTACAACTTACTTTTTATAAGTCTTGGGGGCGGAGGTCGTTAACATGGTCAAAAACAAGGCTAAAGATGGATGTGTCGAGCTGTCTGTCAGCAGTATTAACTGCTTGACAGCAGTACTAACTTTGGACCCTGATTGCGAGTTCGTTTCTTAACCATTTCCCGTGATTAAAGTTGCCAAATGCAACATGCCTTGACTACTGTAAAATGCCCCCACTTGTTCTCTATACGTCCTAGCCTAAGTGGGTTAAAACAAAAGCTTAAAGTCGGACCATGGGGCTTGCGTACAAATGGCATTTGACAGACTTACACCTCGAGACTTTTGAAACCTTGATAACTCTTTATTTACATGATGAGAAATTAGGATGAATCAAGGGGCAAAATGATGCACGACCTATCCTAATTTGAAAGTAGCTAACTCGACCTTATATGCCTTCATGTTTTAAAGGGACGGTTAAGGTGCTTAAAGTTCCTACACGCATTGGGTGTAATAAATATGACATAGAGCCTATGAAGTTTTGTTTACTAACCAAACAACACTAGCCCACTAGCACAAGCCTACAACGAATCTAAACCAAACACTCCACATTATGCCCATTTTTCATTTTCCACTCCCATGCTTTGAGGGAGGTATCAGCTAGTACCTTCGGTTAAATTAGATAAGTGGCAAAAATAATGTTATATTTTTAACAAGTTTAACACATAACTAAGGCACAAGGAAATTATAAATATTAATGAAGACTATTAATAAGATTGATTACTCACACAATAGCAGGCGAGATGTGCATCAAACTTAACCACGTGAAACCCTAGCACCAATATCAGATGAAACTCTAATGAGCAAAATCTTAAGTTACTCCGAACTAAACGGCCCCTTTGACCCTTGCTATCCTCTTCTACGAACCAACAAGAAAAACCCCTCATAATGTCGACTGTAGGCTATAGGGTTGGCTGGGGATATGAAGATATAAAATTTGAGTGTGTGTGTGTGCGATTTTAATGAGCAAGGAGGAGGGTATATGTGGAAAGTTATTTTATAATATTGGAAAAAAAAAAAAAACCCTTGAGTTGTTGTAAAAGTATTGCACTCAGCTCATCATTCTGGATCATCAAATAAATGGATATGGGGAACTAGTAAAAACTACTCACATGTTGTGTAACACTCAATTAAGGTAAGCACTTGTCACAGTGAAGTAAAAGTTGATTATTGTTTGGGTTTGATCAGTACTAACTATAACTAACAGACTTAACTTTAATACTAACAGTATTAAGTCCGTTTACAATATTTTTCCTAACAAAAAGCGATGTGGGCTTTTAACCATTGGAGAAAAGAGTTATATTAGGATAGGATTCTTGTTCCCTCTTTGGTTAATTCGGTTTGGGAGAGCTAGCAATGAGGGATACACGATTTATTTTTTTATTTTTTTTGGCTAAGTTGTAGGGATTTTCACTTTTAAGTCTTCTCTAATTTTCTTTACTCATATACATTGAATTTTTGGGCTCACGTGATATAGCTAATGCTATTTAAATGTTCTACTATACGAATTAAAGTAATGTCTAAAACGAAATAGTAATGGAAAATTTAAAATGATGAAGGTACGGTGTCGTAGAAAGACCTGAAAAATACGGGGTGTTATAGTCTCCCCCGGTTAAATGAGCCTTGTCCTCAAGGCTTAAGACGCGCCACTTGATGATGGTGCGGTCTTGACGAAAAGGTGTGGATATTTTTGTTTGAATTTGTCCTCACGTTCCCAGGTAAACTCAGGACCTCGTTTGGAGTTCCATCTAACCTTTATGATGGGAATGCGACTCCTCTTCAATTGCTTGATTTCCCGATCCATAACTTCCACCGGCTCCTCCACAAAGTGGAGCTTGTCATCAACACGTAGTTCTTCCAACGGAATCACCAACGATTCATCGGACAGACACTTCTTCAGGTTTGACACGTGAAACGTGTTATGAACTCGGCTTAATTGTTGTGGTAGCTCCAGTTTATAGGCAACCGTCCCGACTCTCTCGATTACCTTGAAAGGACCGACGTACCTAGGGTTTAACTTCCCTCGTTTGCCAAAACGCACAACTCCTTTCCAAGGTGAAACTTTTAACATGACCTTGTCACCAACTTGAAATACCATTGGCTTACGTCTAATGTTCGCATAGCTCTTCTGTCGGTCACGAGCGGCTTGGATCCTACTTTTGATTTGGACGATCTTCTCGGTGGTTTCATGAATTATAGCATGACGAGTAAGTTGAGCATCTCTAACTTTTGCCCAAATGGTGCAGCCTTTATGCTGGTATGGTAACTGTTGTTGTAAGAAAATTCTACTAACGGTAAGTGTCTATCCTAATTCTTTCCAAAGTCTAACATGCAAGCGCGCAACATGTCTTCCAAAGTTTGGATAGTCCTTTCACTTTGACCGTCATAATCCTCCAAAAAGTTCACAGCAGTAGTAAACACGAAACCCAAATAATTTAAACATCAGGAAGAATTAAACCTTATGCGATCAGAAGCGTTGAAGCTTCAAATATTTTTCAATATCTGATGCTTCTTTGTTTCTGCTTTAAGCGACTCCCAAGACCTGATGTACCTTCTCCTGTCCAAGAACCGAACACAAAATCCTTGTGTTTTCTACCATGGTCGTGACTATAGCAGTATTAACCATAAACCTTAGAAATTAGGGTTTTGAAGGCAATTAAACCCCATCAAATTCAAAAAAACTTAGCACAAGAACCTGTTTATTGTTAGTTTGTGAATAACCTGGAAACTCAAACAATAAACCTTTAATCATATAACCGAATAACATACTTTCTTGTTGAACCGATTTTGCTGAAACCCTAAAGTCACAGAATTTCTTGTTACTGAAAATCACAAAAATCCGAAATAAGTCTATACTGAATGTAAAATCCCTGTAGATCCTAGATCAAGAGCCACATTGCTCTGATGCCAATTGTGAAAACCTATAAGATCGTTGTAGCTCTAGTTTGATTAGAACTTTAATCTAGGATAATGATAACATAAGCGGAATATTCAAATATAGAATCAATATTATCATAACAAGGTTTTACCATACATTCACCACAACCCCAATATTATTTGATCAAGATAATACGGTTACATCAATGAACTATAACATAGATCAAGGAAAACCTTGATTACCTTGAGGCTAAAACTACAAACCTAGGCATCCACTTAGAGGACTTGACGCCTAGAACACACACATACTTTTCTGGATAATTTAAACCTATGTCTATGATCTCTTTATATAGGGAGAGATCAAGACTTACAAAGGAAGTAAATCAATTAGATAAGGAAACTATTTAAATCACATTAAATCACATTAAAACGTTTCCTAATCATTATCTTTAATATCTTTGACCAAATCTTCTATAATTCTTCAAAATCTTCCATCTTTGTAGAATTACATAGTTGCCAGCATTTAGGGTCCCTTATGTTTCCATTTTTTATTTATTTTGACTCATCAAATCTTGAATCCCAACACATGCCTTTGGTAGTCAAATTCAAGTGTTCATTCTCCATATTAATGACATCACTCGATGTTCCAATTCAATATTTTTAGTTTCAATCTCATCAAAATCGACCTTAACTTTGACTTCATCACAATGATTAGTCTCAACTCTTGACCTTTGAACCGAATCAAACAAGTATGTATTAGTCTGTTTCAAATGAGCATTCTCGATTTGTAATGATGCCATAAAATTCTCATTTTCTTTTTGTAATGTTTTCAAAGAATTATTTTCTCGAGACTTGTGCTGAAGTGCGATTTAAAAAGCAATACTCTTTGCCTTAAATTTTGACAAATATTTTTCCAATTCAACAATTCTTTTTGAAAATCCTGTGTGACTTCAATGCTTATTCAAAACCGGATTCATGTTTTACTCTTATTTGAAATATCTTTTGACTCTTTTGAAATTCTTTTAGTTTCATCATGTAAATCCTTATTCCTTATTTCCACACAAGAGGTTATGACAAGATTCTTGATATCTTCAGCTAAGGATGCTTCCAAGAGTTGATCTTTTAAAAGCTCATTTTGTTTGAAAGTTTCATCAAGATCATTTTCCACTGAAACAAAAACATCTTTCATTTCTTTTACATCTCTGTTAAATCGATTCTGAAAGACTTCAAAATAGACATGTCATTCTTGAAGAACGAATTTCGCTTCTACACAAACATCGATTAATCGAAGTTCTTCTTTAGACATATAGAAAATGCTTTCTCGTTTACAATTATTTTCTAGTAACTCAAACAATTTTTTGAAAACATTTTCCATTTTATTCAAATCCACAAGCATTGGATTTGCACTAGGCATTGATGCCATGCTTGGTTTTTTCTTAGAAGAAACTTTTTCAGAAGATATAAAAGATGATGGAAAATATGTTTGTTCAGCAGAAAGTTCTTTTTGAGGAACAAAATCGTCATAAAGTATATTCATTATTCTTTAATCGATTGGTTTTTATCTTTAAATTCCTTGACTTTTTTTCATCTTTTTGAAACTCGTTCATTTTTAATTGACTCTTTTCAGCATCCTCAAGAGTATCCTCAGAATCAAACACATGCAGTTGTTCATTCTTATTACAAAGCTCATAAGCACGATACAACTTTGGAATTTTGGCATAAGCTTGTGAATGAACATAAGGACCGTTATATCCCAAACCCGACAGTCAAAGTCGTGTTTTGTTGTTGGACTTTTTGAACAAATAATTGTTGTTTCTCATTTGAATCCATTTTCCTTATTTAACACAATGAACCCAAGTAAATTTCAACACAAACCCAAAAATTCAAACCAAATTATCAATCACTTTAGAAAATCTATCCGCAATTAAAACCGAGATACAAAATTCAAACCATATCCTTCTCTTTTAAAAAAAAATTGTACTCGGCACACACAAAATATCGGTATATAACATAGCAGCCCAAAACACAATTAGTCCATATACACTCACAAGCCCATTTTTTAAATCCAGCCCAAGTGAATTATACCAAAATTTGTTGTGGTTAAAATCAAGCCCACTTGGTATTTTTATAAAATTTGGTTGATAACCTACACACAACCCACATACACACGCCTCACACTTTTCTTTAAAATGCACATAGTCACAAAAACAAACCCTAACCCTAACACATAAACAAAATGCAGTCACACATCTCAAACTCTCTCTTTTTGATAAAACACATGACAAAAACAAATCTTATTCACAAACAAAACCCCACCTCTTGTTTATTAATCAAATCACAATAAAACAAAGACCTTTTAACCGAAGCAAACAACTCAAACAACACAACTATGATTTTTGCTTTTGCTTGGTTTGAGTGAAACAATTTCAAGATTTTGAAGGTTAAAGGTAGGTTTTTATTTTGCTTGTTTTTGTTCTTGTTCAAACCGAATCAAAAGAAAGACGTGAACACACTTGTTCTTGGTTTTTCTTGATGGTTTCTAAAATAAACAAAAGTGTAAGCTTCAAAATCTTTGATCAATGACGACAAGGGTTTTTGTTTTGTGAAGATCTTTAAAGATCGTTTAAACTCGTAAGAGATGCACAATAAAAACCCAAACTGAGATCTTGTGACTTTTTATGTTGTTTTTATTTGTTTTTCGTTCGTGTTCTTGTTCAATCGAAAGAAAGAAAATGATCTAACATTTTTGTTATGGTCTTTTCATTAAAACTTTCAAAAATTAAAATGAAGATTTATGCTTCAATAACTTTGATCAATGACGAGTTGGGTTATTTTCAGTAGTGAAAGGATGCCTTGTAAAGATCTGTTGAACTTGAATGCTTAATTCACGAAAAAGAATTTAATCTGAGATCCATTTTGTTTCTTGTGTTGTGAATATCTTTAAAACTCGTATGAGATTTACAATAAAACCCAATCTGAGATCATCATTTATTTTTTTTTATAAATCGGACAACAATGAGAAAATATGGACACAAGTTGTTCTTATCATCGTTTTTCTCTTTTTTCAGTTTTGAATATTGAAAGAAGCTTTTACTTTTAAACAGATTGATGATGATTTGGTTTGTGTCCTCTTTAGATCTTTATTTGCATATGATGATTTATTTGGTTGGATCTGTGATGATCAACTCGTTTGAGTGAACCGAGATCAGTTTCCGAGTTTAGATCTGTGATGATGTTACCACTTTTGTGTTGAAGATCTTGAAAAATATTTGAAATTCTTGTTCAACACACAAGGAAAAAACTAAGATCTATCTCCTTTTTGGTTTAGTTTCGAGTTTATTTTTCCGAGTTTATGTTTGAGTTTAGGTCTGTAAAACCCCTTAGACACAAAACGCGTTTTTTTTAAAACGTGTCTTTGACTTTCGAATTTGATTGTTGACCAAAAGTCAAAACTCCATAGAATTAGTTACAGATCCGAGTTTGATTTGTGTAACTGCTTTATTCCAAGTTTGACCAGTCAAACCTTTTTTGTAACAAACTTTTTACTGAATTTGATTTTTGTAACAATTTTCCTGATTTTGACTTAAAATCAGTTTTTATCAAAAATAAGCCCAACAAAATAAGCAGTTTAGTACAAATAAGCAGAAGATCAACTAATTGTAGCCACGATTCTTACAATAAAACCGTAAGCAATCAATTTCGATTGCATAAAACACAATCGAAATTAGCACAATAAGCAGAAAATCAGCTCAAAAGCTCAAATAAGCAGTTTTGACTCGAATTAAGCTGACAAACACCAAATAAGCAGTTTTGACCAAATAAGCACTCGTAAATCAGAAAAGCACACATAATCACGAATAAGCAAATTTGGACCGAATAAGCTTAAAATAAGCCACCGGAATAAGCTGTTGGAATAAGCTGTCGGAATAAGCACTTCTAAACAACACTAAATCGCTCTTGCAGCTTTGATACCACTTGATAGGTCTTGAATTTAGGATCAATAAGCAATAGAGTGTGTGTTTAGGTGTTGTGTGTATGTTTATTCTAGAGAGAGAAAGATAGAAAGTAGAGAGAGAAAGAGGGAGGAGGAGGATTAGAGAAATGAGATTAGATTGATTAGAAAAGACCACCTCACTAATGAGGTAGATTGGGGTATTTATACCCAAATACAATGAAGAGCAAAGAGCTCTTGATTATTAGCTTTTAGCTATTTGTCGGGTCTCGTGACTTTATTTAAGTCACGAGCCTATCACCTAACCTATTACACAATATTATTTCTTTATTTATTACAAGACTTTTATCTCAATAAGATCGTCACTTTTATCATTCCTAACAATCTTCCCCCAAGAGACGATCATTGAGATCTCTCTTTGATTGCATTAATGATCATTATTTTCTTATTCGTAACACAGCCCCTCTAGCATCAACATCCACACTTGTAAATGCAGCCTTATCTGCTACTTGGGGTTGAGTAGGAAACTGAGACTGAGGAATCTTAGCATCTTGTCTGGTTATATCCCTAAATGGCGATGATTGAGGTGATTGATATCTTTGAGGTGATAAGGACGGTGAAAATGTTATTCTGGAAGGAGATGACTCAAGTGTAGTGATCATTGTAGGAAATAGAGGAAAGTCTACCCTAGAATAACCCCTTAAAGCCCTCTTCATATTGCTAAATAGTTTTTTTGAAAGAGTATGAGCAAGATAAGTTCTTGTGTGAGGTTGGAGAAGTCTCTTTTGTTTGTTTAAACAAATTTGAAGAAATCTTAAATACATTAAAAACTTGTGTGTGCTATCTAAATTCTTCACCATAGCATCAAAAATCATTTTTGAAAAGTTGAAAGTCCTGTTTGTGGCCAAGCAAATTATAGCAGTTGCTATATTGCTACTAAATTGCTTCCAAGCTGTTGTCTTTAGACTTAAACAGTGAAGGATTGTATGAATGAAAAACCTCAACCGAGGAGAAATGTTAGATGATATCATTTCATCACCATGAACACAAAAATAAGAAAAGATTTTTAGAGAGAGAAAAGACTAGAGAGAGAAAGTAAAATGAGAGAAAAATGGTTACTTGCCTAAAGAGAAAAATGAGAAGCAACAACAAGCAACACCCTCTCCATACTTGGAGAGGGCTTTTTATAGTTACAAGAGATAAAACCCTTCTTGGGTTGTTGGGCTTGACTTTGGGCTAGACCTATTACTAATGGACTTAAGCCCGACACCTAGGCCCAATTAGCTTAGATAAATTCCCGTAAACTAAGTTTTTCTTATACAAGGCTCGAGAATATTTAATGACCATCACTTTAATAAAAACACGGCTAACAATCTCCCCCTAAGGGGTAGTCATTCAATTGTGGATCCTTCTGGTGACGTCTTGAGTCTTGGAGCCTTGTGTTCTTGGGAATTCCTTTGAAGATACTTTTGCATGCTTGTGATTATGGATCTTGATCTTTAACTTAATATTCTTTGACAAAATATTGATATCGTGGTCTTTGGCCTTGATTTGTCTTGATTACTGAGATCTCTAAATCTTTATCATTGAATCTTTATGCCGCCTTGCGATCTTGAGTCTCCACCCTCATGCTCAAGGTCTTGAAAGCTTGCTAACAATCTCCCTCAACATTTTCTTTAATATGATTACTTGTACCACATCATGGAAGGAGTAGTACTTGATCCACTTGTAAGATATGTCTTTGTTATTATCCGAAAATCTTGTCAAAAGTGTTCTTTTGAGGAAGTGCTTGTACATTAGAGATTGCGAAAGACTTTAATACGCGTGCTTGAGCTTTCATCATGTATATATCTTTGTCGATTGAGCATGAGGTCTTGAATCTTGACTCGACATGGACTAGAAGCTGCTACCGTCAGGAAAACTTGCAAGTATAGGTTAGTGATAAACATATATGGACGAAAGTGTCTTTGTCACTTCATCGAATACGGTTGCAATAACCACGGTTCCCCATTAATCAGTAAAAATACTGCCTATGATCAGGTAGAATTCAAAAGAATCTCCTTGATAGGGTTTCACAGCTGCACTAGTCGTTCTCGTTACCGGAGCGTCTCAAAGCAGACAACACGGTAAGAGTGAATCAGATGGTTACTATCTTTCTGATTGAGTCGTCAATTCATATACTGGACCTAAGTCGATATCCAGTTGACACAAGCTTGATTCATTTAGAATCTCACAAGTCACCTACCGCAGAGCTGTTTGATGTTGACTATGGAAGGATTTCCTTTCATCACTGTGAATACTAAAGAGTATCACTTAGAATGTTCTGGCAGTTACCACAAGGATAATGCGTAGGACTTCTTTGATACCAAATGTTGTATAATGATGTATGACATTTTGTATATTGGAATTTGTGTCCTAGTGAGATTTTTGATAGATCTCGTTGGCTCTAGACTCTATAAGTGCACATTTGTTATTTGGTAATCGGAGGCTGGAGCGGACTGCCACCTTTTCAATATCAACGATCTCGGAATGAGAAAGCCGATAGAAATATGTTGATCTCCGTGATAAATGAAACATAAATCTTTTGAGAGATTCTGAGTGGCTAGGGAGGGTTGTGCATTGCATCACTGGGTCTATGATGACTTAACTTCAATACCAAAATCATCTTTTTGATTACTGATATATTATGCATTGACCCGGTTTCTGCCTAAGGTTGTATGGAGGGCTTCTTTCTTTTCACCCTTTATCCTTACAATTCTTTTTCATTCTTCAACCCCTTCAATGTTATGGGATTCTGAGTGGCTAGGGATGGTTGTGCATTGCATCACTGGGTCTATGATGACGTAACTTCAATACATAATCATTCTTGTTGATTACTGATATTATATTTTATTATGCATTTTACCGGGTTTTCTGCTAAGGTTGTATGAGGGCTTCTTCTCTTTTTTCACCCTTTATCCTTTACAATTCCTTTTTCATTTCTTCAACCCGTTCAGTGCTTAATGAGACTTCATGACTAGCTACCTTGTTGGTTTTATTCCTGCACTCAGTAGCTCTCTTTAGCTTTAGCTCTATTCAGTGGGCACTATTACGTTTTATTTCTAACTTTTTTTACTTCTTTTTTCAATATATCTTAGACTTCTTATCATTAATGGAGGTTCCTGGGGTAGATCCGTCGGTTTGGCTGGATATTGGAAAGATATACCTAACCTTTAACCGCCTTTATTTTCCCCTTTATTTATAACTCACTTGTGAAACAACATGTTGTTCGGTTCTTTGTGTCTTGACCATGAAGATCCATAAACCATTTTGATAAAAAATCAATCTACGTGTCATGAGAAATCATTTTAAAACACATTGAGTGTTTCCAGAGTTACCAAAAAGCTCCCCTACACATATGCACCATTATTATGAAAGAGTTTTGCACATGCGTAGGTTTCTCTTTTAGGAACACACTTATAGATTGAAGATCGTATCCGTTTTTTAATCCGTCTTGGTCACATTTAAGCACTATTCTCCACTTTAAAAATTGTATATGTGTTTAAATTGTTATTAACAATTAGTAAATTAAAAACAAATTAATTGTTCGGTAATTCCATGATTCGAGCCGAACTAAGTCTTTCCTTGGGAACAGGAGTGCATTGATAATGATCATATTATTATACCTCCCTTTCAATTATAGAATAGTAGTGAAAACTTGGAGTGGGGAGTTTGGGAGTTTGTTGCGCACGCAATTTTGAAAGAATTTGAAATTTTCTTTTTGCATAATATCTTGAAAAATGGTGCTCAACAGGAAAATAGTGAGATATATCTTATTTACCATATTTTCCTTAGTACTTCTCTTGAGCATTCAAAATCTTGATGTTTATATGACTTTGCTCAAGACCTAGAAGAGAAGATATGAAACTTCTGTTGGGTTAGGTAATAAATGTACATAATATGAACATTTTTTCCTTTCTTTAGAGACCGAGTACCTAAAGCTGACATTTACTTACAAGTCGAAGAGAAAAAGTGGGAGAAAAAAGTGATTAAGCGACATGTTTAGAAAGCATTTGAAACTCTGTTCGAACTTCTTTTATTCACCGTGTTAATAATAATCACATTTCTATGGTGCGCAATGTTATCAATGGTCTTGAGAGAGAATGGCAGGAGTATGTTATTTTTGCGGTATTCTGTTGAAATTTTTTTGATTTTGTTTTTTGCTTTTATATGTTGTATATTAATTTTTTTTCTGCTGATGTAATTTAATAGTCATCATGAAGTCTCGATAAGCACTGATGGGGGGGAAGTAGGAAAAAGAAGTGGAAGAATAAAGGGGGTGAAATGAAAGAAGACCCCCCTCCGTCTCTTAGGCAGAGAAAAAACGGGTGGGGGGGGGGGCGCTTGGCAGTAGTTTGATGGTATTTGGTGGGCTAGCTCAAAGTGGAGGTGAGGGCGTTGTGTGTGTGGGTGGGATGGGTGTGTGGGTGATTGCTAGGGTCAGGGGGATGTGAAGTCATCATTGTGGTATCACCAAGTGTGGCAGATGATGTTGAGTGATTGTGGTGAATTGGTGAAGTGTGAGGCACATTTGTGAGGGGATGACCATTGCCTGAGGGCACAATCCCAGATAAAAAGTGGGAAGAAAGGAAAACGAGCCAGAAGACTGATGAAGATGATGAACTGAAGATAATAGTCAAGTACCGATCAGACAGTTGACGACTCAATAAATCCCATTAAGAACCCCACATACGCTTTTATCACTCCATTATAGAGGGCGATGGTCTGGGTCTCACGGCGAGGGTAGTCTAGGGAGATCAACATAGCTCTATATCATCGATTTTACTCACAGGCCGAGAGAGCGTTGGTTTGTGCTTGGTTTTGATTTGTTGGTGATTTTTGATGATATGGGATAAGGTGGTGGCGAGCCGCCTCCGAGCTCTTCTCGTTCGTTTATTTATTACCAAATAACAAATGTTGGAACTCTATAGAGTTCTAGAGCCTATCGCGATCCTCAATCTAATATCTCACTATGGACACAAATTCACATAGATACAATTGGTCGTTAATCATGAGACATCATGGGGGGTGCAATAGAAGGCCTTGCTTTTTCCCTCGTGGGTAGGGCCGGTTAAGTTAGAGGGATTGGGAGGTGCGTTGGTGGATGCGGATATCATTGTGTTGTGAGATGGGTTGCTGTGGTGTTCAGGGCCGTTTGGGGTGTGTGGGCGGGGGTGGGGGTGAGTTCGCCGGGTACAAGGTACGGTCAACAGGTGGAGGTGGGATTTAGTTTTGAGGTAGTATGTTTTTGTGTAGTTTTAGTATTTATTACATAGTGACACGTGATGCCTTTGAATGGGAAGAAGAAATCATTCCAGATGGACATAGAGTTCATACATCAAATAGCTTCGTGATAGGTTTAACTTGCGAGATTATGAAGATTGAGTATTGAGATGAAAGAAGGAAATAGGAATTCTAAATTTAATCAAGTGGTGTGTCAACTGGGGTTATCCGAATTGGTCCTGTATATGAATGGATGACTCAATCAGAAAGATGATAGTAACTTTTGATTCACTCTTTCCGTTTTGTCTGCCCTTGAGAACGCTTGCCTTGCCGTTGTGTCCTTGGTATCGAGATACGCTAGGCTAGCGCGACGAAACCCCCCCCCCCTCTCAAGGAGTTTCTTTTGAATTATACCTGATCACAGGCTAGTATTTATACTGATTAACGGGGAAATCGGCATCCGTGGTTATTGGCAACCGTATTCGAGACGATAGAGTGACAAAGAAGAACTTTCGTTCCAGATATGGTTATCACTACCTATACTTGTAGCGTTTTCCTTGACGGTAGCGCTTATAAGTCATGTCGAGAAAAGATTCAAGACTCATACTAATCGAAAAGATTATATTTACAAGATGAAAGCTCAAGCACAATATTATAGTCTTCCATCATCTCTGATGTACAGAGCAACTTCTCACAATGAACATTTTCGACAAGACACATGAATTTTTCGGACAACAACAAAGCCTTATCTTACAAGTGGTTCTAGTACTACCCTTCCATTATGTGTACATGTTATTAATGCAAAGAAAAAAATGTTGAGGGAGAACTGGATATTGATTTTGGTCCAATATATAAATTAACAACTCAATCGGAAAGATAGTAACTATCTGATTCAGTCTTACCGTGTTGTCTGCTTTGAGATGCTTCGGTAACGAGAACGGCTAGTGCAGCTGCGAAACCCTGTCAAGGAGATACTTTTGAATTCTACCTGATCACAGGCAGTATTTAAACTGATTAACGGGGAACCATGGTTATTATAACCGTATTCGACGATGTGACAATGACACTTTCGTCCATGTATGTTTATCACTAACCTATACTTGTAGGTTTCCTGATGGTAGCAGCTTCTAGCCCATGTCGAGTCAAGATTCAAGACCTCATGCTCAAATCAACAAAGATAAATATACATGATGAAAAGCTTAATCTACAAAGTCTCTCCGCCATCTCTGATGAACAAGCACTTCCTCATAAAAACATTTTGTGGTACAAGTAATCATGGTAAAAGAAAATGTTGAGGGAGATTGTTTGCAAGCTTTCAAGATCTTAAGCATGAGGGTGGAGACACAAGATCGCAAGGCGGCATAAAGATTCAAGGATAAAGAGAGATCTCAGTAGTCAAGACAAATCAAGGCCAAAGACCACGATATCAGTATTTTGTCAAAGAATATCAAGTTAAAGATCAAGATCCAAGATCACAAGCATGCAAATGGAACTTCAAAAGGAATTCCCAAGAATACAAGGCTCCAAGACTCAAGACGTCACAAGAAGGATCCACAATTGAATGACCACCCCTTAGGGGGAGATTGTTAGCCGTGTATTTATTAAAGTGATGGTCATTAAATATTTCCGAGCCTTGTATAAGTAAAACGTAGTTTACGGGAATTTAGTTAAGCTAGTTGGGCCTAGTTGTCGGGCTCAAGCCCATTTGTATTAAGTCCGGCCCAACACAAAGCCCACAAGAATAGTCCACTCTTGTAACTATATAATGCCCTCTCCAAGTGTGGAGAGGGTGTTGCTTCTCATTTTCTTTCAATGTGCTAGTAACCATTTTCTTTGTTTTTTACTTCTCTCTCTAGTTCTTTCTCTCTCTAAAATATTTTTCTTATTTTTGTGTTTGGTGATGAAATGATATCCTAACAAGTGGTATCAAGAGCCAAGGTTGGGTGTTGTGATTTGTTTGTGGTAATTTTTTTAAAAATGAAAGAAAAATGGTTACTTGCTTAAAGAGAAAAATGAGAAGCAACAACAAGCAACACCTTCTCCACAATTGGAGAGGGCTTTTTATAGTTACAAGAGATAAAACCTTTCTTGGGTTGTTGGGCTTGACTTTGGCCGGACCAAAAAAAAAAAAAAAATAAAAACAAAAATATTACTAATGGACTAATCTCGACACCTATGCCGCAATCACTTAGATAAATTCCTAAACCTAAGTTGTTCTTATACATCGCGCGGGAATATTTAATGACCGTCAATTAAGAAAAACCGGCTAACAAGAAAAGTGGTCCCTTTTTGAAAAGTAATCTTATCAGAATCAGACACAATTCAATTATTACTCATAAGTGCAAGTTGCTCAAAAATCTCTGTATTTGGTAAAGAAGTAATATCATTAGAGTCTTCCAACTTGAGGTGTCTTCTTAGAGATGCTTTAGTGATAGTCTTGACTTGTCCATCAATGTTAGCAGTTATTTCCACTTCTCCATCATCAGTTGTTCTAGCAGTAGCTGTTCCCCAAAACTGTTAGATTAAGGAAATATATAAATTGGGATTCTCAATAAGGGCATACTTGATATGACTAGCATTTAGAAAATCCATAATTTGATGAAAGGATTTACTTCCCTCTGGCTTCTGTAAGTAGGCCACCATGTTGTGTTTGTTAGAAAACTCTAAATTTGCCATTTGATAAGAGAAAAATACAATTAAAGTTCTGGGTTAGGCTCGTTTATGAGAGAATGTAAGGTTGACAAAGTTAATTGAGATAATATAGAGCACACTTAGGGTTGTGATTTTACCGACTGAATGATATTGTTCTTATATTGAAGAATCTATGAATTATGTAAAAATCATAATTCTCCAATTAGTCAAACCCTATAGGCTATAAACAAGGCATTTGGCGGAAATATCTCAACGGCTAGAATTAGTGAAGGAAATTCTGTTTGGATCAAACAGTACTAACGGTCATCCAGCAGTACTAATTTTAGCCTAACAGTACTAACTTTAAGCCCAGCAGTACTAAAACATGTTCATCAGTACTAAGTAATGCCCAACAGTACTAAGTAATGCCCAATAGTACTAACTTTGAGATAGCAGTTTTAACCTCAATTTCATCCAAAAATCATTTCCATCACCAAATCTTGGCACTCACAATCTCTCTTTCTGTTTTTATGCTCACATTATCTCTCAATTCTTTTTGCTCACCAATTTATTCTTTCTGTTTTTATCACACTATATCTCTTTTTTTTTTCTCACCAATTCAGACAGTTTTGTACAATGTGCCATCAATTCCATAAGTTTCATACTGTCCTCCCCACTTTCAAGTGTGTTAACTCTTGAGAGAGGTGGATCATTAAACTATTTAGATGTAGTCTTAAACCTAGTTTGAGCATCTACACCCCCCCCCAATATGGTATCTTGGCACCTGGGACCACTACCTGAACCAGTTCCCTAAAAACTTGGCTCATTAAGTGTTGCCATGGATTGGGTCCTATTGATGTTACCACTGTCCTGCTCTGCTTCTAAGCTAGAAGAAGTAATGGCAACCCTTTCCATTCTGTCACCCAACTCTTTATGGACAGCCTCATCGCCAACCTTTATAGGGGGACCACTAGACTGAGGTATCTTGGTGTCCCGACCTCTTTTGACATGCCTAGATGTTTTTAATTCTTTATAGCACACTTTTGTTTGATGTTACATGTCCTTCCATCCATGCTTGACTGCATATAAACATAATTAGCCTTCCCTCAAACAATACTTCAGAGGTGAAGCATTCAACATCAGGTAGTCAATATTCTTAGCCTGCAAGTGTTAGTCCAAAGCCAAAAATACACAATCCAAAGTATTTTTTTCTTGATAGTATTAAGTATGTCTAACAGTTTTAACAAGCAGTCTTATAGTATACCTAGCATACCAATTATACTTAGCGGTATTAATTGACAAGACTAACAAGACTGATCCTGTAATATTACAAAGACATAAAGAGATTAAAAACTTTAAGGATTTAGCATTCCAATACTTGCAATTAAGTATTGAAACCTTCCAACATCTAAAACTTTTTGTAATAAGTTCTGCAAAATTTTGATCTGGTGGGAATTTTTAATCCAACTTGAAATAATTTTTTATCATTGCATTCTCTTATAAAGATGATATCTTAATCTCATTGTGTTTTGTTTTAGTATGAGAAACAGGTTTCTTAACAATACATTATTGTCAATATTAACCATGGTGTGCATAAAGTTATACCCATAGTCCAACATTTGATTTTGAATCCAGAGTACTTGTCCACAACAACTAGCAACAGCCACATACTCAGCTTCTATAATGAGGTGCAAAAAAAAATAGCAAAATGCAAAAGAAAAAAGATAAGAAAAAAAAAACAAAACCAATACCAAAAAAAAAACGAAAAAAAAAAATAACTAAAATCAAAATGATATATAATACCACAGTTTACGTCTTACACACTACGCATGAATACCAATCAACATCCTAGGAACTTGACAACCTCCCTATTGTTGATTAACATATCTATGCTAGCTCCACAAGTCCACTATCAGAATATGCCACCAGATCAAAGGGAGAATCTCTAGGATACCAAAGACCTAATTTGGGTTTGCCTTTTAGATATCTAAAGATTCCTTTACAGCTATGTGATGTGAAACTTTTTGGGTAACGGAAATCTGGCACATGCACATACTGCAAACATAATATCTGGCCTGGATGATGTAAGATACATCAATGATCTAATCATTGACCTGAATCCTAGAGCAGGGGTTTTTCTGTATCCATGGGTATGCTAGCTGTCCTGACATCTTGAAAACCAAACTTCTTTAATATGTCAATCATATATTTATCATGGCTAATAAAAATTCCATCTTCTTTTTGCTTCACTTGTAAACCTAAGAAGAAGGTGAGTTCTCCCATATAACTCATCTGAAATTTGTCATGCACCAGTTTCTCAAATTCAAGGTACAACTCCTTCTTTGTAGAGACAAAAATAATATCATCCACATAAACCTGTACAAGCAAAATATCCTATTTTTGCTTCTTGATAAACAAGGTCTGATCTATCTTTCCTCTATGAAACCCATTGTCCAATAAGCACTTGGCCAAGGTCTCATACCAGGCTCTTAAAGCTTGATGCAACCCATATAGTACTTTCACCACCTTGTAAACCTTGTTAGGATAGTCAGGATCTTCAAACCATGGAGGCTGACACACATATACCTCCTCTTCAATCTGACCATAAAGAAAAGCACTTTTAACATCATTGGTAACACCATGATCCCATAAAGGAAGCATAAGCTAAGAATAGTCTTATGGCTTCAATTCTTGCTACAGGGCAAAGACTTCATCATAGTTTATGCCTTCTTCTTGAGTATATCCCTGAGCAACTAGTCTTGCCTTGTTCCTGATAACTATGCCTATTTCATCTTTCTTGTTTTTGAATATCCATTTTGTACCAATGGCCCTTTTTCCCTTAGGTAAATCCACAAGAACCCAAACCTTTTGAAGCTTAAACTGTAGAAGCTCTTCTTGCATTGCTTCTACCCAAGCTGAATCACTTAGAGCTTTGGTAACCTTTTTGGTTTCTTCCTGGGATAGAAAACAGAAAAATAGACAAGTATTGAGGTCTTTTTGAGGTTTCCTTTCATAAGCAACACTAAGAAGCCCTTGTTCATTTGCAGTTTTTGTCATCCCTCTTGTCTGTACACCAGATTGTATATCACCAATCACATGATCAAGAGAATGATCTTTATGTATTCTGGTATTTGGAGTAGTAGGAACTTGATATGAGGCATTGAGGTTGCTTATATCCATTTCTGTTTCATCACCAAATAAATCAACATTTGTGGCTTTAGGTGTAACATTGTCTCTTAATAAAAATATGTCTGAGACAGATTGAGGGCGATTTGACCTAGTAGTAAGAGCTGTTGGACTAACATTATTAATATTAAACAACCATTTCTGAGATTTTACTAGCATATTAATACTTGCCCACCATATTAAATTTTAGTACGCCTCAAGAGTCTCTTGGTCATCAACTCCACTTGCTTTACTAACCCCTTCATCATCCTTCTTTTTAGCATCACAAGAAGGTTCTGGTTCATCATGACTAACATTCATTGAAGGAGAATCAAACAATGAAGAATCTTTCCCACAGAAGGCTCACAATGAAGTCTTGGCTAGTGTTAGTTTCTTTGCTAGTAGTACCTTCACCAATACTGACTTCTGAACCTGCAAAATCTTTAGAGTTTGTACCTGCAATAACTGGCACATAATTTATTGATTTTGTTAGACTATCAATATCAAACAGCCACTTTGGACCATCTCCTGAAACAATAGGTTTATCCTCCAAGAACCTAATGTGCAAATAACCTCCATCAAATTCCTTGAAATCTGAGAAATAAGCTATGTTCCTAGTCATGTGCCTTGAGCATCCACTATCAACAAATCATGTATTATCTTGTTGTGGCTAGTCCTGCACATAAAAATAAGGAAATTAGATTCCTTTGGGGACCCAAGCCATCACTGACTTGGATCTGCCTCGTGCATCAATGTAATTATGTTTCTTGAAGGTGATTGATGCACTATTAGGTTTGGTAGGTCTCCAAACCCAACATGCTGAGGCCTTTACAGCATTTTCCTGATTAACCCTAACAGCATTAACAACTGCAGAATTTGGCCTAGCAGTTTTAACTGTTTTTGGCCTAGCAGTGTTAACTGCTTGTCCCTTGGCAGTATTAACATTATGTGTAAACCTTTTGTTAGATAATGTTGTTTTAGATTGAAAGGGTCTTCTTACAGTTGATTGTGCTATTTTTGAAAAACATGAAATTGGTTTAGCACTAAAAACTGTAGATTTGGGATGAGCAGTATTAACTGTCCTGGCAGTATTAAAAGTTTTTAGGCCAGTTTTCATTAAAACTGCTCTTGGAACCATGTTCCTTTGAGCATTTGGGTGAGTTCTATTGGTAGTATAGTTGTAGTTCACCCTTTTATATGTATTCCCATATACCATCCCTTCCCTTTGATGGTATTTGCACTGAGCCTGTACATGATTAAAACTCCCACAAATAAAGCAAGCTTTGTTATACATCACAAAATCACTTCCTAGTTGATTGGACTTCTGCCCATTCCAATTCCTTTGATTCCCCCTAGGAGTTTGTGATCTATACATCTCAGCATACCTAACTGACTTTTTAACTGGTTTTTCATGATTTTTAGGTTTGACAGACTCTACCTTTTTATCAACAGGAAAAACAGTTTCTTTATCAACATTAAGTGAAGACTCAACAAAGCTACTTGTGTCTTTTGATACTTGTTCTTTTACCAAAGAGTTATCAGAATTTTCCTTAGAATCATCTGATTTCTTATCACAAACTATGTTAGACTCTTGCTTACTATTCTCAGGACCATACCCTTTGAATTCAGGCTCTTTGAATTCATCAAGACCAGAATAAGACAGATCAAGCTTTTTAGGTCTATTATAGATTAAAGGATGAGGTGGAGGAACTGCACTATACCCCAAACCCTTTTTACTTTTGTCAGTTATCTGACTTTCTAACAACTTGTCTAGGTCTTTTGAGGCCTTATCAAATTTCTCAATTTTAAATTCAATTCCGTCTTTTTCTTGCTTAACTTTTTCAAACTCACTTTTAAGCATATTTATTTCATAGTCTTTGCAAGCTACTTCTTTTTCAAGAACTGCAACTTCTTCACTAAAAAGAACCTCATTCTTCCTATATGTGATAAGTTATTCTTCTACTGTTGCTAAACTTCTTTTATAAGTAGCTGCTGTAAATTCAGTTTGATTAAGCTTAACAATCAAATCATCACACTGTTTCTTAAGAGTTTCAGAGTTTTTCAGACAAGTTTTAGAGAAAGTTTTATCATTGTATACCTCTGAGTCTGAAAACGCCATTAGAGCCATGTTTGTCTGAACTTGTTCTTCTGCCATGTCACTCCAATCAAAATCTACACCATCTATAGCCAACATTTCCTTTGAAGATGTGTCTTCATTGTTTCCTTGCTTCCTGGTGTTGTCTTGATTTTTGAACTGTCCTTCCTTGCTTCTTGGTGCTCTACACTCCCTGGCAAAGTGTCCCATCTTATGACAGTTGAAACACTCTACCTTGGATTTATCATACCTAGCAGTATCATTAGCATTAATGGAAATCTTCTTGCCTGTCCTTTGATAGTACCTCTTTGCCCTCATACTTAGCAGAGAGAGCTGTCACTTCAAATCCATTGCTTCCAGATCATCTTCATGAATTTGCCTTAGGTCTTGATGTAGAAGATTAGAACCATTGGGTTTCTCAATCATGAAAGCATACACAACATTACCACTGAAGCTTACTTGAGGACTAACAGTGTTAACATTAGGGCTAGTAGTACTAACTTGAGGAGTAGCAGTTTTAGCATCATTAGTACTGCTAGTGCTTGAAACAGTCATAAAGGCCAAGTTTTGAGCACCACTACTTGCACCAACAAATTTCTTTACCTTTTGTTCAACAATTTTGAAGTTGTTGTACAAGTCATCAATGCTCATTGTTTCAATTTCAGGCTTATTCATCCACACAACAACATGAGTGTTCCACTCAGGGGGCAAGCTGCTCAAAATTTTTGAATTTAAGTCTTCTTGAGCGATGACCACACCCAAAATTGCAAGCCTACTGACAATCTTCTGAAGCCTATTAAAGATAGAGTCAAGAGACTCTGCACTTGATGCACTGAAATTTTCATACTGTTGCTTCAAAAGTGTCTTTTGAGTTTTCTTAGTAGCTGCATTACCTCCAAATCGTGTTTCAATGGCAGCAAACATTGTTTTAGCATCAGGGTACTGACTGAATGTAAGTTGATGTTCATTGGGAAGAGCCATGAGTAGCAAGCTTCTGGCCTTCACATCATTCTTCTTATTTGTCTTTTCTTCAGCAGTTACAGGTATAGACATCTTTGTAACTGAAGTACCATTCTCCTGTGCTGTTTGTGGTACAGACACCCATGAATCACCATTCTCTATGACCTCCCATAGAGCATAGTCTTGGATCTGGAAGTACTGCTTAATCCTTATCACCCACATCTCATACTCACCCAGTTTGAGTATGGGTAGCTTAGCAGTAGTATTACTATTTGTAGATTCAAACTCCATGTCTTCTAGATCAAAGTTTCTCAAAGCAAAGCTCTGATACCACTTGTTGATCCCAATCCTTGATCGATTCCTTAGGTTGTCTAAGGTTAAATTACCTTGGATAAATCCAAAATAACTTGTTGTAGAAACTTTGTATGTATACTAAAGTGTATGCGGAATCTACACCTTAATACCTAGAAGTATTATGAATAAAACAGTAATCGTATAAACAAAGATATAACCAAACGCTCCAATATTATTAGATCAATAATACGAGTACTCTTCACTAGTACTAGGGTTTACAACCTTGAAGCTTTTCTAAATCGACTTGACAACTATGAAAACTTATATGCAAAACTGATATCTCAACTAATGCCCTAGAGCCTCCTTTTATAGACTAAGGAGTCCTAGTCGGCTTACAATACATTCCTTAGATATCATAATCTTTTCTAAACATAAACGTAATCTCTTAAACAAATACTTTATACATATCTTGTACAAAAATATCTCAATACTTATCTTCACAAGTATTCTTGTTCTCCAAACAATCTTTATCTCTTTAAACCGTCTTTATCCTCTTGACAGTAGTAAGTCTTCTAGCAGTTGTAATCCAGCAGCATAAACTTTTTGTACCAGCAGTACTAATAAACACAAGCAGTAGTAACATTAGTACTAGCAGTACTAATATGTACTAACAGTAGTAACATGTACTAGCAGTCTTAACATTACTACTAGCAACACTAACTACTTAGCTTATATTTCAGTCTTCAACTCTGAGCAGTGTTAACTTCAACTAACAGTAGTAACTTTATAATATCAGTACTAAATTATACTAACATTAGTAACTAGCAGTGGTAACTTTATACTACCGGTACTAACTACTTAGCATAATTTCCATTATGTACCTGAGCAGTAGTAACTCTAAGAATCCTTGAAGTCTTTTAAGTCCCAACATTTTCTACCTAGAAAAAGTTCATAAGGGGTCTTGTTGTGAGGCTTGATAACTAACACCCTATTTTGGACATAATAAGCAGTATTAACTGCTTCAGCCCAAAAAGTTGTTGGTAATTTTAAATCAGATAGCATATTCCTAGCAGCCTCTATTAGTGTCCTATTTTTCCTTTCTGCTACTCTATTTTGTTGTAGAGTCCTAGCAAAACTAAATTCCCTCTTAATGCCCTTCATTTCACAGAACTGATTCATGACCTTATCCTTGAATTCAGTCCTATTGTCACATCTGATCACTTTCACCTTAAGGTCTATTAGATTTTCTATGCCAGTAATAAATGTTTTAAGGATTTCACTAGTTTCATCCTTAGTGGCTAAGAAGAAAACCCAACTAAACCTACTATAGTCATTTGTGACAACTAGGCAGTACATCTTTTTCATTAGACTCTTTACAAATGTTGGGCCAAACAAATTCATATGCAACATTTGTAAAGGTTGGCTGATTAAGCTTACAGTCTTGGTCTTACAAGAGGCTTTATGTTGCTTTCCTTTTTGACAAGCAACACATGTATGATTATTTTCAAAAATCTTTGAGGGTAAACCTCTTACAAGGTTTCCCCTGACTAGTTTGTTCATAGTTTTGAAATTTATATGCCCAAGCCTTCTATGCCAAAGATTAGATTCATCTAATATGGCCTTTGCATAGAGACAAGTTAGACCTCCTGAAGTGACAATATTCTTTAAATCAACACCGTACATGTTATCTTTTCTAAGAACTCTAAACAAGACATGATTTTCATCAAGTAGCTTAAATTCAGGAGACAAAACAACATATTTAATGTCTATAAAAAGAACACGGTTTTTCTTGTCACACATTTGTGAGACACTAAAAAGGTTAAACTTAAGCTCCTTAACAAAGTACACATCTTGAAAATCCAATTTACATGTACTAATTTTACCTTTATCGGTGATTCTACCTCCTTTGGGATCTCCTCTAAAGGCAACAAATCCACCATCAATTTCTTCATAATCTAAGAGGTAGGACTTGTTCCTGTCATGTGCCCAGAGCATCCACTGTCAATTACTCCTTTTTCTTGCAATTCTAGCTGTGGATTGCCCTGCACAAAAAGTAAGAGAATCAGGCTCTCTTGGGGATCCAAGCCATTACAGACTTGGATCTGCCTTGTGCATCAACATAGTCAAATCTTTCAAAGTTCATTGATGCACCATTGTGTCAGGAGACATGGTCTAAAACTTTTTGCTTTGGTCTCCAACGTAACAACGCCATTTTA
>BQNB010042772.1:2670-45913 GCA_026074375.1 Tanacetum coccineum | reverse complement strand
CAAATATAAATAATAAAACTTGGTTACAAATATTACCTATACTAAACGACACATCAAGTTTTTGGCGCCGCTACCGGGGAGTGCGATTATTTAATTTCCTGTTTTATTGGTATTTTTAGTATAAATTTAGTTTTGTTTTTCTACTGTTTGCTGTTATTTTCTTAATCGAATACTGAATACGGAATATTATTTTTTTTGAATATGGTGTATTTGTCATCAAACATCGATACGGCGTATCTAGTTTACGGAATACGGCTTATCCACTGTCTTATACAACATCAATTTTAGTTAGCTTTTTTGTTTAGTTTTCTAGAATAGTTTTACTTCGAATTATGTCTTTTTTTCAGGTACCGTTTTTAGGTTCCCTCCTTACCCATTTAATTACTCTAAAAAGAGGTTAACTATGGAATAAATGTTGGCTAAATTCATTGATGAAGGTAAACGTGAACATGAGGAGATGGAAATATTCATAAAAGAATTTAGAACCACCAATGAGCTTTTGTTAAAAGAACAAAACAACGTATTGAGTGAGCTGAAAATCAAGGTAAACGAGTTGTCAAAGGTTATGGGTAATGTTTTGATTAAAAACGAAGTCAAAGGAGTGACAACTAGGGGAGAAAAGATGTCGTCTGAAGCCACCCCTAGAAAAGAAATTAATGAGACTGGAATCAACAAGAACTAACCTCCTAGATTTGAACAAGATGTGTAGGAAAAGCCGCATGATGTTGGTGTGGAAATTAAATCTTTGAGTATACCTGAAAGAACTACTCAACCATTGGTAAAACCACAACATCATATATTCCTTTCCCAAACCGGTTGAGAAAGGAAAAAGAAGAAGCACAACAACGGAAGTTTTTGGAGAATCTAAAACGATTCCATATTAACATTCCTTGTCAAGTTAGTAATTTGCAAATTAATAATGCATTGGCGGATCTAGGAGCTAGTATAAGTTTGATGCCCTATACGATGTATGAAAAGTTAGGTTTAGGGGAACCAAAACTAACTCGAATGAGTTTAGAACTAGCGGATAGGTCGATCCAATACCCAAGGGGAATAGTCAAAAATGTGCTTATTAAGGTAGATAAATTTATCCTCCCCATTAATTTTGTTATTTTGGATATGCCCGAAGACTCTAGAATTCCGATAATTTTAGGAAGACCTTTTTTGGCCACGGCTCGTGTCATGATCGATGTGTTTAATAAAAAGATAACGCTTAAGGTAGGAGACGATGATGTAATCTTTGGTATGCACCAATCAATGAAAAGGCCTCCAACCGAGGATGATGAATGTTATGACATTGATGACTTAGATGACACTATCAACATGGAAAATCAGAAATTGTTAGAGAATGATCAATTAGATTCATCTTTACTTAAGGACCTCAAAAAATCAATTAATCAATCAAATCTTGAGAGCTGTAATTCCATAGGAAATAAGTTGTTAACAATTCTGATGTTAAGATGTCAATACGACGTATCAAACCAGTCAATACACCGTATTATGAAGCACATTAAACCGAGGGAACTGATAAAGTTAAAAATGAGCATCTTTATTCGGCTAGCGCTAATGAGATTGATGAAAAGAAACCTGAGCTGAAAGATTTGCCTTCCCACTTAGAATATGCATATCTACATGGTAATAAATCTTTTCCTATAATTATCTCGTCTAAACTATCCGAGGAAGAGAAAATATTACTTTTGCAAGTATTGGAGAAACGTAAGGGAGCAATTGCAGATGATGACGGACATCAAGGGAATAAGTCCATCATTCTGCACACACAAGGTCTTGACGGAGGATGACTTCTGATGACATCAAATAACGTTACTTTTATAGCATCATTTATCCCATGTAAATAACCCATTTAGTACAATTATTGCAAAGAATTGTTACTTAATCATTTGTATATGAGAATTGAAGTAATTATGGAGTACTTGGTGAAGATTAGCAAAAATGCACGCATTCTGGAGCTTAAACGAATACATTTGAAGATTACTATTCTGACATCTAATATGCCGTAACCATTAAAGAAGATACGGCGTATCTATGCGTGTACTTCACTAAAGACCACAAAGGAATAAGATCCAATATGCCGTATCCAGAGAAGACCAATACGCCGTATTCAAGCTATAGAAATAAAATATTCTGGAAGATATCAAACGTGGTCCCTACTCTAAGAAACCCCAGATACGCCGTATTGACCTCAGTCAATAAGCCGTATCGACCATATTCCAGAACTTATAGATAGAAAACCTAAAAACGGGTTTTTAGTGTGCTAAATCATATTTTCGATACCTAAACCATAAAAGTCGATTTTCAAAAGAGAAGAAGAGCAGAAGAGGTCTTGCAACGTAATTAATTCCATAAGGAACACTTTGTAATCTCCTATACTCTTGTAATCGTTCAGTTTTTGGTATCATTCATTAACTCGGTTAGTTTACCTTGGCTAAATTATTACTTTTGTATTGATTATGATGTTTGAAGGCTAATACCTTTGGGTATTAGCCATTATTATGAAGATCTGAATGTTTGGTTTTGTTTATCTCGATTGCTTAATTTATCGTTGAATACTTGTTTATGTTTATCAGTTTATACTTGTTTACGTGCTTTTGTATGTGACATATCATTCAACCGGATCTAGTGATACGGACTAAGTAATCTAGATGCTGGGATGGCTCTCCATATAGTGATTTATACATCTAGACCAATAGGATCACGAATAATGACCTATCTTTGCCTTTAGATTGTGAGCTTAGTTGGACCGGCAGGTGACCCTTAGGATCAACGAGTACGTTCTAATTAATTGGTAAAGACTTGGCCAGTGGACTACTAGTGTATGAATTTCCATTAAGCAGTAAGTGGGTAAAGTCTCTATGAGCTAGGGTTTAACAAGATCATCATTGCTTTAATCCCTAAGATAGATTATAATCAGCAAATAAAGATGCTTTATGCGGATACGTCTAATTGTGAAAGAATTCTTCGTATCTAGGTATTAGGAAGAAGTAACCTAAGTCTTAAGAATGATATGCCGCCTCGAGATAAGTAATCATTGCACTAAATAAATAAACCAATGTTCTAATTGGATCAATCATGGCTAATACAGTTTTCTTATATTTGGCTTGACCGCTCTTTTATCTTCTCTTAATTTTCTTGTGTGTGTTATTGTGTCTTGAATTGATTTAAGTCACCACCAAACCCGTGCCAGTCTCTCAGACTAAAAACCCCCCTTATCCATTAGATTTAGGATTAACATAGGTTTAGCATAGGTTTAACATAGAATAGAACTAACTTAGTTTAGATAACCAAAATATTAATAAATTGAAAGATTGTTTCTCGCTCTTAGTGATCGACACCCTACTTACCACGAAACTCCCATTTGACCGGGTACACTGCCCGTTAAAGTGTTGTTTTTGGTAAAGTCGGCAAAATATAAATTTAAAACTTGAATCATAAATCATAACCACACAACGACACATCAAGTATGAATTTTTATGGGGTTTGTTTGTGACATTATGTAGAGCATGTAGCCTTTTAAAAAAATAAAATAAATAAAACACTACTCATTATGTAAAAAAAATTAAGGTTTGAAACACAAATGCGTGTTCTTGATACTTTTGAACAGTTATAAACTTATATTTTTTACATTTTGTGTTCTTGTTTAAATTATTTTGAACTATTGAATTATTGGAACCATTTGCATTGTTAAAGATTATTTTGTGTGTGTTTTTATTGTTATTGTATGTCTGTTATGAATGATTCAAAAAGAAAACAATGATTGTTTTAAACACAACGGTTCTTGTCGGGAATTACCGAAAATTCCCGTACCGGAACCGGAACCGTCTCGGAACCGAACCGAAGAACTTGGGACGGTTCTTGGTTCCACATTTTCTTAATTTTCGGTTCTTGGTTCTTGCGGTTCCGGGGCGGTTCGGTCCGGTTCTAGGACCATGGACACCCCTAATTAAGTTGCAGTTATAACTGCCTTGTATAGGTCAAATTCGTTACCAGTTAGTGAGAATCAGTTCAACGTGTTCACTCGATGTTGAGTTGAAAGAGCTTGCTCTCTGAGTATACTCATTCAGGGTAGAACCCTGAATGAGATTACTCTCTGGTGACTTTGTTCTCTAAGCATAATCACTGAAGAATAAGCTCCCTGAACTCAGCAGATACATGAATTGCACTATATATACCACAACGAGAGTCATGGTGGTTTGGTGACTTGATGAGTGTACATTCCGTACCTCCAAACCAATTATTAGATGTGACCTAAAACCTTCGATTGCACTAAATTTTCAACAATACGTTGTATATCTTTTGATTTTTTTTTTTGATTTTTTTTAAATGTTAACTAAACAACTTAGAAGAACAAGTCTTCCAGTGAATAAGAAACACTTTTCTGATTAATATAATAATAATAAACTAGCATGTTACCAGCGCAAAGCAGCGGTTTCAAGGGCATTAAAAATTAAAAAAACTAAAAATTAATAAAACATATCAAAATTGATGTTGAATTAAAAAGCACAAAATTTTAAAAAATATGGTGGAATTAAATTATAAAATAAATAAATAGATAAAAAGAAATTTCAATTTAAAAGTACAGGTGATTTTTTAATTAAGAAGTAACATATGTCACTTTAAGATGTGTTTCCATTAAATGAGATGGACGGTCAAGAAACATAACAAAAAGTTGTTACAAAAGGTTGATAAATAAGATGGATGCATTTGTTGTTAAAAAGGGATAATCTATAAAAAGAACGAGAAAAGTTTAAATTTTCAGACTTTCTAAATATGAAAGTGTCTCAAATGCTTTATAATGTAAATGAAATATTAACATCTAACTTTATAAGAATATGAATTAGTTAGCATATGTCAGTGTTCTAAAAGGCGCGTCATGGCGGCGCTAAGGCGTGAGGCGTGACCTCCACGTTACGAAATGGACCAAGGCGTCCACTCTAGGCGTCGCGCGAGATGAGGCGTGAAAAGGCGCGATAAGGCGAGCAAGCAAAGGCGTGAGGCGTGGCGGGTTTTTTAGTTTCAACTCTGAAATTTTTATTTTTTTTTAAATTAAGAAATTACATGTAAGGATAATTTCTTAAGTTTATTTATTATGTACAACACTTTATAATATATATGAAATATGATATAAGTATTTCATATTTTGTGTCACCTTAAGTCACGCCTTAAAACGCAAAGGTTTTACCTTAGCCGCTAAGGCGTGAGACTTGATCACGCCGCCACGCTACGCCTCACGCTATTTAGAACCTTGGTATATGTCCTGAATCTGGTTGGAGTTTATTCCGTAGTAAAGTAAAAAATCGAGCATCTCCATGCAAGTTTTTTCCGACAGCTTTTGAGTTATTGAAAAAATTAAATACTGGAATACGGAAAATGACTAGCATTTTCAGTTATTCAATCATTCTCATCTCATATTAGATATAGTACATAAAATGTTTTATAAATATTTTTTGTATTTGATGTTAGAGCGCTCGGTATAGTAACGCCATCACCGACGTTATGCTTATGTGGCAGCTGCGTTGGTGGCGTTACTACACCCCCACCCACCGTGGCCAACGTCGTTGGGCTGGGGGTCAAGCCACCAACTCGCGTTGGTGGTTAACTTTAAAAAAAATCAAAAACATCCCTCGACAGCCCCTTAAATTTTAAATATTTTTAAAAACACCCCCCCCCCCTCCCAACGTTTATAAATGGCTAGTTTTTTAAAAATTCAAAAAAAAATTAAACCCACTCTATATATATATATTATACCCCAACTTAAGACATTTTTTTGTGTTTTTTGTTTCGTATTTTTTGACTTTTACTATTTTTAACTTGTCAAACTTTATAGTTTTTATTTCGCACTTTTTTCGGACAATTTTACCCACTCTATTAACAGAACAAGACAGTCTTTTCTGGTTTTCTACTTTATATTTTTTGTGTTTTACTACTTTGACTTATCAAACTTTATAATTTCTATTCAGTTTTCTTATTTCCTAGTTTTATGATTAAAAAATTATAAAAATAAAATAAAATAAATAAATGATATTAAAAAGTATTACTTGCATTTTAAAAGGATACCAATAACAAACCTTTTGATGTTATTCTGAAAAAGAGTTTCTGTTAATAACAAAAGTATATTAAAAAGATTCTTACATTAAGACACTATTTATCTATTTCCTTGTAGGGTAGGTTATAAAGACCTCTCTAAAACACAATTTGTACCATTTCTGGTTTTTTGAGTTTTTTTATAATTTTGTTTATATCATAAAACTGTGAAACGGAAAATGCGGAATAAAAAATATAAAGTTTGACAAGTCAAAAGTATTAAACTGTCAAAAAATATGGAACAGAAACTGATAAAAAAACTGTGTTGTATTGTAAACAGGGAGACAAAGTGAGTGAAGGTCGTACTTTTAGTGAAATGTGAGTTTTAGTCGAAAGGTGAGTTGTTATTACGGTTGAAAGGTGGGTTGTATTGAGTTTTAAAGTTGGAGAGAGAATACTGATGTGACGCTGACATGTCAAGTGAGTTTGCATTTCCTTTACCATCCAGCCTTAGGATTGTTTCTTTTTTTGCTTAACGGTCCTAAAGGTAGAAATTCCTTAACCTAACTAGTAAAAATGGTGTTTCTTTTTTACTTAATACAAAAGAAGATCCTAATTGTAAAAGAGAACTAAATATTAACTTGTTCCTCCTATCCATGATGCTTTATCACAAATATACCATCATCTCTTTCTTCTATTTTCCTTCTTCTCCCCCAAATAACCTTCTTGTTCTTCTCCTCCCCCACACACAACTCCCATAACAACCATCTGATTCATCTTGCTACTCCTCCATCTCCGCCTCTCTTTGACATCGTCACTGCAAATCTGATCTCTCCGACAAATATTCTTCACTTTGACTTTACCACCTCATCATTGTATGTATATAAATCTACATGAAGTTTAAGGGTTTTTTTCTCATTTAAATTCCTTATTTTTGATTGTCTAAAAAAACATACCAATTGATATGAATGAATCTAACATACCAATTGTTCGATGTTTGACTTTAGATTTAAATGTTTGGTTGAATTATTATAAAGATATTTTAAAGTGAGACTTTGGAATACAACTGAACATATTTTGAGTTTTGAAGTTTGAATATCTTATTAACTTTGGTTTACTAGTATAAAGGTGCAGACTGATTTTTGTAGATAAGGGTAAAATTCAATATTTTGATATTCTTAAAAGGGCTAATGATTTAAAAAGTCATTTAACTTGACATTTTTTGTCTTTGTGTATAGCCATTTTTTTTCTTTCCCATTATGTCATCGAACTTTCAAAAGTCAATCATTGTATGTATTTTGTGACCATTCTGACATGTAAAATGACCATTTTATCCTTCGAAATTTAGAAAAAGTAAGGGTAAAATGGTCACAAAATACATATAATGATCGACTTTTGAAAGTTCGATGATATAATGGGAAAGAAAAAAGATGGCTACACACAAAGACAAAAAGTGTCAAGTTAGATGACTTTTTAAGTCATTAACCCTTCTTAAAATGGTTATTAAAAGGAAACATGGATATGTTGAAACTATTCTTTCTTCAAACAGCATTATTAATCTAAACATAATCATTTCCAAACAGAAAAAAAAAATATATAACAACCCTTGAGTAGTATTAGCTTTTATGTTATTTGTTGTACAATTAGTGCGGTATTTCTTTCTAGACATTGTTTGTGTATCTTTAGGGGTCTTGGTTGTAGGGTTGTGTTATGAATGTTTACTGGCTTTTTAATATTTTTGGGTGTTGGGGTCTGACTGGGGTTTAGGGGTTGGTTGGCGTCTCTGTCGGTGCTGTGTTGTTCCTGGTGATAGGGTGCTGATTGGGAGGTTGCGGGCGGGTTGAGGGGTTGAGGGGTTGGTGTTTTGGTTGTTAGGTATTTTTTGTTTATGTGTTATGTTGGTTGTTTTGGTGTTTGGGGTGTGGGGGGAGGGGTGTTTATGTGTTGGGGTGTTATTTCGGCGGGAGTGCGGTATGGCAGGAGGCTTGTTCGCTTGGTGTGGGGTGAGGGGGGGGGGGGTTTGTTGGGGGATGGTGCCGGGTGGTGGGGGTTGTGGGAGGTGGGGGGGAGGGGGGGGGGGGAGAGGTGGTGGAGTGGGGGTGGGGGTAGTGGGGGGTTGGTGGGTTGTGGGTGGGGGGGGGGTGGGGAGGGGGGGAGGGTTTTGGGTGGGGGGGGTGGGGGATGGGGTTGTTGGGTGTGTTGGGGGGGGGGTTTGGGTGGTGGGTGGTGGGGGGGGGGGAGGGGGGGGTTGTTGGTGTTTTGGGGTGCATGGGAGGGTTTTGGTAGGGTGGGTGGTCGGGGGGGGTGGTTGGGGGGAGGGGGGGGGGGGGTTTGTTGGGGGAGTGGGGGGGTCGGGGGGTGGGATCTTATTTGGTTTTTTTAATTATTGGTATAGTTGGTATTAATTTTTTTTTTTATAATATTTTTTCTTTTTAATTTTTCTTTTTTTTTTATTTAATTTTTTTTTTTAATTTTATTTCTGTAAGCTTGTAAGCTGTAATTAAAAAGTATAAAATTACAAAAAAGACATATAACATAATTAAAGAAATTATAAATTTTATATTTGAGTGTATAAATATAATTTTATAACAAACTGCTTGGAGCTGAAATGCTTCTTCAAGAAGCATTTGAGATTGGAGCGGTTAAACAATATTCAAACGCTTGTTGAGGTGTTGTCAAACAAGCTTTTCATCTAAAATGTTTATTACTGCTTGCCGCTTGTCGCTCATAAACGTTCCAAAACGCTTGTTGCCAAACACAGCCTTACAGTAATTCTTAAATAAAAAGTTATAATGGGTCACACAATAGTTCATATGGGTCATACGGGTCTTAATGAGTCATATATTCATATACACTATGTTTATTTTTGCGAACGCCATATGTGTGCTTACTATATTTAGGTAAGAAGTTTCAACCAGATAGCAATCAACTACAAAGGGAACTGATGCATTAGAAACTTAAGCGGGAAATTGCCGAGGCGACTGTGGCAAAACAAGCAATGGTATCCCTTGTTGTGTATGAAGCTTCTCAACCAAATGGTTGTGGGCTCAAGTCCTGCTTAAAACCTGTAAGATAGATTTGTGGTGTATATTGTGAGAATGCGAGATAGTAAAAAATTGCCCTTTTTAAAAAAAAAAGGACACAAGAGCTTAGTAGGAGGTTGTAACAAAAGAAATGGGCAACACGGTGAGGTCATGTCGATGTTTAATTGGATATTATTTGGCATCTGAGCAATTTTGAATGGTTGATTTGTGTTATTTCATCTTTGAACAAATGTGGATGGTTTTCGGCTATTTATGCGACTTCATAATTCAGGTTCCGTGTTATTTTTTGCAGAACTATCCAAATGCGACTTCCACGTTTTCTTAAAGTGAATACTTTTGAAATTGGCTAGCAATTTAGAACTCTTATGTCAAATTTAATGCCAACTCCAACATTTGCACACAAAAAAAAACATTAGCTTGTCTTTGATATATCGTGAAAGAGAAACTATTGACTTCAATTACCTAGCTTGATGACATAGTAATAGTTAACTTAAATATCACTACCTCAATATTGCTCCATGGTATGAGAGAAATACACAAAGTGAATGTCTTGATATAAACTAATGAAAACATAAAAATATCTCAACTTTATGTAAAATTTCTTAAAATATTTTTAGGAATGGAAGTATGTCAATTAAGTACCACATGAATCAAGTGTGTAAATCAGATCCCATTCACATTACATTTTCCTTGGCAATACTTGCAATGAATGGGGGGTAAGGGGAAGCATATGCAATGTCTTGATCAATCTTATTTTGATAGTGAACCTCCATAAATACAAGTAGAACAAACACATAAAGTATCTATGAATCACACACATGCTAGTATCTCTTTTGCTTTGTCAACATCGATCCCATCTCTGTGGGATTGGAAAAAATTGACACTAGGTTTTTACTTCAATGGTCCATTCATGTCTTCATTTGCACATATACACCTTCATACATCGTATGTTCTGCATTCAGAAGAATTAAAGTAACATCATTTTCAAATGTATGATGGCCAATGTAGCTCAGTTGGCGCCATTGTTCTAAAAGGCGCGTCATGACGCCGTTAAGGCCTCGGAAAGGCGCAAGGCTTGACCTCCACATTACGCAATATACCAAGGCTTGACGTGAATTGAGGAGTGAAAAAACGTGATAAGGCACGATAAAGCGTGATGCGGGGAGGCTTTTTTTAATTCAATTTCGATAAAAATCGTGTTTTTATATATGCAAAGATAGTTTATTGACTGTATTCCTTATGTATGACACTTTTTGTAAGCTCAATATATTTGAAATATGATATAAATATATAAATTTATAAATATTTTAATATATTGTGCCGCTTTAAGTCATGCCTTAAAAACGCCACGACTCGCCATGTCTCGTAAAGGCATGAGGCTTGACCATGCCGTCATGCCGCACCTCACGCTATTTATAACCTTGGTTGGCGCAAAACACGTCAAACATGAAAATTCTTTAAATCACAGATGTTTCAAAACTCAAATGATCCTTGTAACGAACTAATGGGAAAAGTTGAAGACCATGATCATCTCATATCGGTTTTTAAGTAAATAAAAAACGAGCTAGGGAGAAATGATATATATAGTGATTCTATTTACTCTGTTGCATGATGTTGCTCATCTAGTATCAGTAACTAATTTGATAAATCTTATTTGTAGGCCTAATAACACAAATAGATGTGGTACTTTAAGATCAGGACATCGACACATTAAGTCACTCAACATGAGCTTATGATCGAGGCTCTTAAGTTTAACTTTTTAATGTATAAAAAACACATGAAAAAACTGTTTTCCCTATCGTATGTCGTTATTATGGGACCTTAAAAGGCTACATATTTTGTCAACATTTGACACTTTAATTATAGAGCGATACGACATCGACAAGTGACATTTCATGTGTCTAAGAGATGTATGAACTGTTGTCGAATGGCTCACAAGTACATGACATATTACAGTAACTAATACCGTTTCAGCCAAGAACATTATCATGATGAGATGTATATATTTTAGTACTTGTATGAACCAATAGCAGCTTACAAACTCAATCCCTCTGCCCTGTTTGGAGTCGTATGTCGAACCAACAGTCTAACTTAACAAAGGTGTGCCTATGCTAGCAATGTGCATAATCATCGACTATATAAGTTGACAAAAGGACGATATAAATTGGTTCAAAAGTAAGCTTCTCGTTATACTTTTGACTAATTGCATAGTTCAACTTTCACATTCACCCAAATGGTTCAGAAATTTAATAAGCCCTAAATTGATACTTATTTAACTTGATAAACTTGGTATTGTGACATGTGACAATGATAAAATATCAATAAAGAACGGTTGACCGAGCAATAACAATAATCAAATTTTGAAAAAATTATGTGATGGTAAATTACTCTGTTATTAATATTTTTCAGAAAATATTTGTCTCCAAGAATATCATGAAAGTAAAATTTCAACTACTATATTTGTCTTGGTATGAAATTTATGCAAAGTTGCAAACAAAAAAGCAATTGCATTCATTCACATATGTGCGAGGACTGAAGTAGCCCAAGATGTACTGACAAATATTACTCGTAGTTATTAACATCCTGACATAGAAATAAAAATGACTGGCAGCATTTGTAACAACAAAAGGCATGAACAACTAACGAACCTCAACCCGATTAATTAAAGTCTCGTTCTTTAATATATAACCAAGCCAACCAAGAAACTGTAAATTTTAGTTGGCAAAGCAAAGAAAGATTGAGTGGCCAATTTTAATACATTTACATGTGAATGTTGACTTGAGTTATGTTTTAACGGGTCAAACTAGTTAAACCATAAGTTTCAGGTCAAATGATTGTCTAACATACACCCTAAATTGTTTGTTCAAAAATCTAAAATATTATTCTAACTAACGGTGTCACTAATTATCCAAATATATGTTCTGAGATGGAAAAAAAAGTATTGTTCATGTCACCCAAACCGACCCAATCCAATTTTCATCACTCTTGACCTTTTTCCATTCATGCCCACCCCCTCCCTCTTTAATCACAGAACTGAGAATCCTACACTGTTTTGCATGTTTCAGCATGTGCATAACGAATAGAAAATGAGCCTACAATGCCCTCTACATCATATATTGGTCAAAGTTTCATTGGTTGAAGTAAATTCTTCAACCTTTGTGTTGGGAACTGAATCTTCAAAGAGAAATGGTGGTAGGAATGCCCGATTTGATATCTAGAACTAAGTGGTTTCTATGTTTTCATCTATTAACACATAATCGGATAATTCCGATACGCACAAAAGCATCGTAAGACATTCTCTTTTGTACCTTTTTCACTTGGCTGTGGTCGTTTTCTTCTTTAGAAAAGGCTGAACAGTCAACTTACCTGAAAGGAAGACAAGTCGGTGTTAGAACATGGATGTCTCAATCATTTTGTACCAAGTAAAATAACAAAAAACATACATCTTCATGTGTTAAAGGTTCACACAATCACAACGCGTGATATTAGTACTCCCTCATTGTCATTTAAACTGGAAGTGTTTGCCACACACAATGGTCTAATACAATTGTTTGACCAATATTAAAATGTTCAAGATACCCTCTAAGCGAACTATAAGCATCTTAAAGACTTAAAAAACTAGTATCAATCAGCCAGTGACAAACACAGAAGAAAAATAAAGAATTCGAACTTCATTTATTTTCATAGAATAAAAAGCAAAGGGAAAAAATAAACCTTTAGCAAAGGTTCAGATGTAATGCATCAAGAAAAGCACATCATATGACATTTTACCATTAATGTAATCATTCATCATGTTAAAGAATAAGATCATATGATAAACAAACAACCCTTAATTTCACAGAACAAAACTAGTAGAAACTTATGGTTAACCGAACTACTCCCTCCATAACAAAGAGAGTCCCACTATAGACTTATAAGTATCAAACAGGTTAAATGCACATTCAAAGTTAGGTTTTTGATAGAGGACTGTTTTGGTTGTGCGAAAAAACGCAATTCCGAGGCTAAACGATAGAATAAATATATAAATGGCAATTTTGGATATAGCAAAATGAAAACGTCTATATGATATATAGATTTTGAGCTCAAGTTTATAACTGAATTCTAAAATCAGAAGTGGACTTTTTCTGAGACAAAATTGAATTCTTGTCCTAAAACCTGATTTCTTTTATCTCTTGAATTTGATTACAGCAATAGCTTGATAACGAGCACTAGAAATACAAAATACAGCGGCTCATTGATGTCTACCTACAAATGAGTCTGATTGGGATGTGTTTCAAACAGGTTGAAAGTCGTCCAAAGTCTATTTTCATGCATGCAAACCTCCTAAAGTGTTTTTTATTCGAAGATTTAGATACTAATGTGATACTACTACCTCATAATCATGATAAATGCCCAAACTATATATATATTTAAATAATTATAGAATGCACAAAAAGGTGTTTGTTGGAATCGAACTTGGCCCACCCGATTTCGACCGCTGCTAAAATGACCCATTAAAACCTGAATCCAATTTGACCCTTTAGTCTGTTACCCGGCCTGCCCAATCAGACCATTATAGCATATAAATCATCCACACAAAAAGGTTAGACTAGAAAAAGCAAAGGATTTGGCCATCACTTACTTTGGTTTCGGTTTGTCTTCTAAAGTCACCAGTGACTTCAAAACACCTGGACCAATCTTGTCAGCAAGAGCGCCTAGTTCCGATATCACAAAAGACTTCTCTTTGATATAACTTTGTAGTTTATTACCATCATAGTCCAACCTCGTTTGATCTGCATTTAAGAACAAAGCATACATAGTTAAATCCTTTTTTTAATTTACTTTTATAAGCAACATGTTTCACATATATGAACAAGAATAAAAAAGCAGGCTAATCATCACAATAGTTACACTAATTGCTTGGACTTGAGAGGGTCTAATCTCTAAAGAGCAAGCCCACATTCAACATCTATTTGCACATTATATAATGTTCTTTTAAAATGAAATTAATCTAGTTATTATCAGGAACATCGGCAATACAGTAATTACAGTTATCAAAATATTTTTTGGCATCTATAGTTTCTGGAAGATGTTAAGAATCAATGCATAAAACATGTTGGACACCATTAGATAGTACTATCGACAAATCATTGATAAGACTACTCCCTCATCAATCCAAACCTAAATTATTGATACCTGCTATTTGGCATGTATTTGTCCGTAGTGGGTCGTTTCTAAGCATGGAAAAGATAATACATGACAAATTAATTTTGTTTGGCGTAAAAAGAATACAAGTTAAATAAGTGGGCCATCACACTCTTAAAGGTGTGTACTAAAGGAAGCATATCTTCTACGAGAACATGCATCACTTTCAAACAATTCATTCTGTGTTACTTTAGATGTAGGGGAGTAGGACAAGTTGAAACTAATAGACTAGGAGATACTCCAAAAGGGACGATAATTGTTACGAGATGTGATTCAAAATTAAACAGGGTGGTGGGTCTTGGGTGTAGCAGCCATGGGTTGAGCTAAGCCTGTAGAGAGATGCCGCCTTGACAAGGGCTGGGGATTTTTTTAAACAACCCCCCCCCCCAGACCTCTAAGAGGTTCTTTTTCTTTACACTAGACTAACCCCTTTTTTTGTTGTTTTTTTTTGTAAATCAAAGCAAGAACGAAGATTTCCCAAATCCCCCAAAAAAAAAACAACCAAAAAAAAAAAATTCTCGATGTGACGCGGCAGGGCGACAGGGACCTAAGGGACTACCAGGGAAGACCCTGTGGGGACTACTTGTCACCAGAGACTACGCATAGACTTGAAGGGGAATTGCAGGGGCGGGAGACGGACTGACGCTGCCACAATTTTTTGGGACCTACGAACCACGCTCGGACCAATGACTCAGGCAGCACAGACCAGGGACTAAAATTTTTGACAACATTGTGGCCCAACCCCCACCCCCCCCCCCCCCCCCCCCCCCCCAACTAACACAACACAACCCTCCCCCCCCCAACCCATACATATCGTTTGTGTGGGGCCCCCACCCCAACATACCAACCTCCCCCAAACCCCAACCCCTCCCCCCCCCCCCCACCCCCACCCCAACCCACCCCCAAAAAACTTATGCTTATTAGGAAGAAGTTTGCTGGTGGTAGGTTTGGGATGAGGGTTAGTTATAGAGTTGTTTCAGAGTTGGTTAGAGGTAGGTTTGAACGCGTAAAAGGATTATCAAATATAAGATGGTTAGTAGCAGAAGGGAGAAGAGTTAGGAAGACTAGTTGAGTTTTTGGATTA
Organism: Tanacetum coccineum; assembly: GCA_026074375.1. NCBI lineage: Eukaryota > Viridiplantae > Streptophyta > Magnoliopsida > Asterales > Asteraceae > Tanacetum > Tanacetum coccineum. Next base: position 30,562 of record BQNB010042772.1, on the reverse strand, counting down.
GTGTACACAAGTTTCTGGAACATATGATTCAAATAAATTTGAATTAACAACCGGCGCCCACCAAACACCATTTATTTTTTATTTTTTTACTTCAACAGCCTTATACTTATACAAAAAATTGGTCTTTTCTTAATTTTTCACTAACCTCATAACCATATTATTGGAACTAAACAAAACAGCCGTTTTTTAAAACAAGTCTACTAACTGGTGGTACCAAGTATCCAAAAAAAAAAAAAATACCTAAAAAAGTTTGTTTTTTAAAAGGTTTTTTTGTTTTATTCAGATGATAGGCTTTATTTTTGTTGTAGTTTTTGTTTTTGTTTGATTGAACAATCAAACCCACAATCTCAGTTAGCAAACAATATCAGGAGGGGAAAAAGTAGTTGGGTTTTACTTTTTGGGACTTGAAAAATTTTGAATATAAAAACACTGATTTGAATGAAATACTCTTCTTCTCTGGAACCGACATCTAGTAGTTAAAGAAAATGAAAAGCCTATAATGATTGGAGAGAAAGGAGGGGAAAGAGAATACTCTCTTCTTGGACATCTAGTAAGAAAGCCATAATGATTGGAGAAGGAAGGAAACTAGTAACATTACCTATTTCCAGGGTGGAAATAGTAATACTAATACTTACATTATTGTGAGTTATTTAATTTTATCAAGCTTCCACAAAAAGCACCAAATGGAGCTCCGCAGTCAAGATACCTTGCCGCCTAGGTAGGATTTAAACAGACTAAAACGGACACGCGAATTTGTTGATTTTAGTATATAATTTAGAATATTTTTGTTAGATTATTTAAGTATTATCTGAAATTTGTAATTACTATGTTAGCTTGGTACAATTACTTTCCAAATTATTATTAGTATTCATTCATATTTGATAGAGACATACACAAAGAGCAATATTTAGGATAAAGTAGAAGTGTTTTAGGTTTATCACGTTGCTATTATTTAGGGGTTTGTTAGGTTCTCTTTCCTTTAAATGTAACCTGCCTTTCATTCAATAGAGCAATCAATTTTAGTGTCAGTTGAGTTATATCAGGGATCGTATTTATCTTATTATAATAGGTCGTCAAGGCAGAAGGTCACAGAAGCAACAAGAGACTGATTTTTCTGTTAATAGACCCGTAACTCGATCAATGACCCTTTTTCTTTTCACTTTTATCAATTAGGTCATGCAATAACTTACAATTGGCATTCTTTAATCTGATCACTTGGTAGATTGAGTATGGTGAAAAGCTTAAGTTTCTTTGCAGCTCTAAATCTACTTGAAACCTGAATCCAATGCCTTTGATACAGATTAACGATTCTCTGTTCCCGATGCCCCACGGTGGGTACAATTATACGATAGTATAGTCTAATAATCTAATCACAGTTCCATAAAGGAGTGTTTGCTAGTCTTGAACCTAAATCAATATAATCGGCCTATGATAGCTCACAATTGGCTTAAACATATCCAAATGTCTCACAAACTATTCTCGCATCAGAAAGATGTTCACAAGGTTATAAAATTACAAATAAACAAAATATTCAACATCATATTGGATTCCAGCCAGAAAAAAGAGCAAATGTAAATCAACTAAGCCTCAAGGAGAAGCCACAATTCGTTTCCTGGGTCAAACTCGAGCTATGCAATTGAACACACAAACCAACATTTTATGCCAATATGTGCAACTATTTTGGTTTGTATCCATAAATTAGATTATTATGATCTTATTATATACAGGGGCTAGGAATATTGGGGGTTTTTATGTTCAATTTGATGATGGAAATACACAAAATCAGTTGCACATCTCTTGGGCAGGAACTTAGCTCTCGAAAGTAAGTCAATTTACAGATTTTGTTCATTTTTATCATGAATTCTAATATCGCGGCTCGATGTAATCAGAGGAATGCCAGGGATAACATTGTCAGATACAAAAATATGTGCAAGAGACAATAGGAGTAGCATATAACAAGGGTTTTGTCATAAGATATATGTTGCTTTATTTATGAAATTAAGTCATAGTTTAACATGGTGAAAGTCTAGGTTAAAGTATGAACATTTTTTAATTGTGATTAGGCTCTTAAAGACAAACATCAAATAAAAAAATACATTCTAAACCAAGTATACCTTTCTCCAAAATAGTATGAGCAGCGTGAAATGGAACCCGGGCAAATATATCAGTTCCAGGGAACATCATCCATGTTTTTTCTTTAGAGTCATGATTCCCACAAGTTGTACAGATCTCCTTCACTAGAGGCTTTGAAACATCAATTTCATTCATCAGTAGCTCAAAAGGTGAAGGAACGCTTGATTTTGTAGTGCGGGCACGCTTCCTTAGTGCAGTCAATGCTTCCCTGTTCCCATTTCTCATTCTATCATTCTCCACTTGCTATAGTCACAAATCCGTTAGTTTACTTCTATAATAATTAGTAAAGAATGTGTGGTAGAAATAGATTCCCAGTAACCTGGTGTTTTGCAAGTAGAAAATATTCTCCCTCAGCCTCAATCTCAATCAGCTTTTCTTGAAATAGCTTCATTGTATTATCCATTATCAATCTGTTAAATAAAACCATTGTTAACAATAAACCTGGTAGATGGGAACCAATGGGTAATCGAATTTAGTTGAGACAGTCCAATACTTGTGCCTATCCACAAGGGTAACACTGTAGGTACCGTCAAATTTATGATTGATTATTGTTTGAAAAGCAACATCAGGCGTTCATTTAATATAATAAAAGTAAGCTAATAAATAGAAGAGACCACATATACTACTTTTTGGCAATCACTAAGTACTTAAATAAACAACAATATTATCATGTGTGAAGATCATAATGAAAAGTTTGTCGCATCCACTAACTTTTAGTTGTATAAGATCTGAGTTTAAGTTTTAGTTATTAGTTCAAACTGTTAACATTATTTCAACCATCCTGTTTCAAGAGTTGCAGTGAGGTGGCGGATTATATGGCGAGGTGGTGGCAATTACAGGAGGTGGACTCAAGAACGATCAATTCAGTTTTTAATGGTCAAGGGTATTTCAATCATTTGGCATGCATTCCATTTTCAGATAATACCACTCCGTTTTCTAAGTAAATGTAACATTTCATACATAACCTCACTCTGTCATTCATATATATTTTGGCATTGTGGCACAAATACGTAAAAACACCATAAGATCATAATATACATTTAAGATCATTAATTCATTTTGTGCAACTTATCCACGATTCCACGGAGCTGTCAATATTCCTTGCTTAGCCATTACTATATTTACATTGATGATCACTGCTGAACCACATTTTCAGAGTAGTCGTGGTGAGTTACTATATTTTCCAGACAAATGTTGGGTTTGTGAAATGTATTCCTAAGCCTTTGAGAAAATTGCGTTTGGGGTGTGTGTGTGTGTGTGTGGTGTTGGGGGGGGTTGTTAGTGGTGACACTTGGCTTGTTTAGTAGTAGGATTTTGCATAGGGGCCAAGTTACCGCGCTACTAGTTATGTTGAGCATCGCTAATGTGATAAGGTTTCTTCATATCTTCTAAGGCAAACAAAGTTAATATAATAACCCACAGATAATGCTCATTTGTTATCTACTTTTCTAGATATTTTCTGTTTTCTGGTGTTCTAAGTCGGTTTTAGCATATAACTAGAATGATCAAGTTGGAGACACTTTTATTCTATATCACTTTACCACTGCGTCTACAAATGCATCAGTAGCCTAATAGCCATGAATCACTTAGTGGTGCCATTAAAGGTAAAACACAGAGACATACAACTGTCACTCATATGTTAGTAAGATCTTGAATGTTTTGTTTTGTTGTATATAATGGTGTAATGATGAACGCGTTATTCTTGAGAGTTATTCAATACCACTAGAAAGCTTGACATACAAGGTTTTTTTAAACATAAGTGAGATAAATGATCAGCAATATTCAGATTTATTTCATGACGTGATGCTTCTGGAGCAGAATCCTTGAAAAAGAGGTGAAAGAAGAGCAGTTATCGGTCACGCAACTATTCATTTTTTAAACTAGACTGATACGAACCGAATCGATTAAAGAGATAAAAGAACAAATAAGATAGATAGGCTATATTAATGGGATAACCCGACCCCCCGATGGCTTATATTAATGGGATAAACCGACCCCCCGATGGTTTATATTAGTGAGATAAACCGACTCCCCAATTGATTAACAAATCAATATTCTTTATCATTCAACATAATAAGAATACAATCCTAATGGCCTATTTATAATAGACTTATCTTGTCGACTAAGATTACATAACAAAGGAAACTACTAAATAGTTGACCAAGATTATATAATAAAGGAAACTAGTAAATATTGATAAGGAAACTATTAAATAGGTTCTTATCACTATCTGAAATTACTGCTAGATTGCTTAATCAGTAGTGTTGGATCATCTCATGTGTCCAGAAGGGTGAAAAGGAGTACATGAACTTAACATGTAAGAATCCTGTGTATATAAAGTGTGAAAGCCCATATGCCTAAAAAAGTTGCTTCAAACTCGAAAATTTACAGGTTAATGGAAAAAGGAAGAATAAAAATTGTCAAGACTTTATCTCAATATCACGAAAAACTTTTAGTAAAGAAACCATAACAAGCTCTTCGCCTTAAGTTGGTTAATGTCACCGACAGAAGAACACAGAGAAAGGAAAACCTCTAGACAACGAAAGAAGGTGATTAGCAGTTTAAACAGCAAGACTGCCATTAAGGTACATGAATAGAACTTTGGCTCATTTTCATTGCAGGGGTGCATGTACTATGGTCTATGGATATGAAGGGTTCAAGGATTTTAAATGGTTGGATAACAGAGTGAATAAAATATAATCTGAATGAAAAGTACTACAGAAAACGTCAAAGTAGAATACTTATATTAGAAAGCTTTCACTTGGAGCTTACGGCTTACAGCTTACTATATGACTTCATGCTTTGTGATTTATAATGCTTGTGACGATTCATTGGAGCACCTAAATCCTAATATACCGTGCTAGAATATACTATAGCAGACAAGTATTTGTTACTGGCACCTTCTAAAAAAGTATTGGAGTGCTGACGAGAAAATGCATTTCTAGATATAGGAGATGAAGCAAATTCTATGAGAACAATGTCTTTTATGACTAGGACAGTGCTTAAATTTTCAGCTTATCTGATAATCAGCTTATTTTTAAGCAGATAAGCAGTTTGGTTAATGGAAACAGCATCTGCTTAACTGCTTATATTAGGTCAAAATAAGCAAGTTTCTAACAAAGACAGAACCCGATAGTAAAACCTAACATCAAGAAATTGTCTGTGTTTTACATTAACTGCCCACTTTTATATAATCCAAACTGCTAATTCTTTGATCATGTGAAATGAAATTGACTCAATCCAAACTAAAGATGAATAATAAAAACCCTAACAATGAAAAAATTATATATTAATTAATGAGTGAGGGAATAAAATTAGAAAGATGTATGGGGTTTATTTGTCAAACTGCGGTTCGAGTTCACTGCTAATTACCTATAATAACATTTCCCGGGGGGAAATGTTACTGCAGACCTACAGTTCATGACACAACCAACCAATAGTAAAAGCTTATGACACACACAAGCTCAAACCAAACCAACAACTTTACACTCACACAAATGTAGGTAGTTAAAGTGAATAAGGTGGTGTTACAGTCTGAATTAAAGGTGCCGGAGGAGACAAAAAAAAATGAAAAACAAAATGAACCACACCTTAGAATTAACAAGGTAAGAAAAAAAGGTCGCCCGGCGTATATTGTTGCAGACCACAGTTGTCTTGAAGGATGGCCAATGATGCCACAAAATAGTTACTGATGATGATGATGATGATGATGATGGATGCGTAACCGCCGATTATCAAAATAAGATAATCAAGATTTTAGGTTTATGTGTGGGTTTTGGTTTTGTTTTTGAGATGCGAGCAGCTAAAGCCAAGAGACGAAAACAAGTTGAAGTTAGGGTGGGTTTGGTGTGTAAGTGGGTTTAGATTTAGATTTAGATTTTAATTTGAAAAAGGTTTGACAGGAACAAGAGAGAGAAATTTAATTATTATTTTAAATTTATATATATTATACTTGTGGTTGAGAATCTTTTAAGGACTAAAAGAAATATTTTATCATCATGCACACTCAAAACCCACCGAACAACTAGGAATTCAGATTTGGCAATTATGAGGCGCGTGAGCCCAAAGATGAAGACACCAAACATTTGATTTTATATGTGTTTCATCCTAAACCTCTCTAAACCCGCATACCAAACGGGCTCTTAAGATAGTTGGTTTAGGTGGATTTAGTTTTTCCCGAGGTAAATCCGCTCTTTCTTATTTTTATTTTTTATTTAAGTTTGTTTTAGTTTACAACTAGGCGAGTACTCGCGCATAGCGGCGAAAATTCCTAGCGGCTGATATTAGCGATATGCGATATTGTGGTGAGTGTTTTGTTAAACGTTCAAAATATAATGTGAAAATATCAAAAATTCTTAACATGTATGAAACAACATATAAAAACCATAGACGAGTACCCATCGGATAAAAATGGATTTTATAGCGATAGATAGTTGTAGTGATAAAAAAAGATTATGCGTTATAAACGAAAAATAATAAAAGTTTGAGAATTTAGTGATTAAACACTACTTAAAATGAATGAAATTATGATTTTCATATATAATTTTTTTAAATTTTTAAAAAATTAAGATAAAGTGTAAACCCCTTATATATAGTATAGATAAAGTTAACTGTATAGTAAATATAAAGTATATTCTAATATTATTTTTTTCCGGAGAAATAATTTGTGTGTTTTTTTTTTTACGTTGCGAGGAGGTTTTTTTTTTTTTTTTTTTTTTTTTTTTTTTTTTTTTTTTGTTTTTTGTTTTTTTTTTTTTTGTTGGTTGTTGTTTTTTTCTTCTTTACCGATATTTGCGGTTAGGCGTTGGTAATATGACGGAGCTAATTTTTAATATTTTTCTTTTTTTTTTTTATGGAGTCGGGGGAAAAAAAAAATAAATTTAAGAGAAAAAAAAATTGCATGGTTGGGTCGGGGGCTGCAGTTGTTTTCCCGCGCGAGATGGAGTTTCAATTTTTTTGGGCGGGGTTTTTGTAAAAAAGTTTTTTTAGGGAAAATTTTTGTGTAGCAAATGCGATAAAAGAGTTCAAAGGTTGAGGGTTCCGTTTTGTAATTTGTTTTTTTTACTTTGGGCCATTTATTTTATTTTATTTAGGGCTTATCAAAATCTTTTGTGGGTTCTCTCGTCCTCTGTTTTTTTCTCTCTTTCTCGTCCCCTCTTGCTCGCACTGCTGCCCGTCTCTCACGTGTTTACACGAGATGCCTCTTTCTTGAAAGTGTGCGCTCTACTGATGCGCATCCCTCCGTTCATCCCCCAGGATCTTAAGACTAGTGAATTATCCCGATAATTCAATGACGTTGACCTGCCACTCCCCTGCCTGTACGTTCGCCATTGTTATAGGTCCCCGCCCGCCTACGTGCGTCTCACTTCTATATTACTGGTTCTCCCCCTTTTACCCCCCCCCCCCCCAACTCGCCCTTGCACTCCAATTTGCCCGTCCTCGCCCCCCCCCCCCCCCCCCCCCCCCCTCCCCCCCCCCCCCCCACGAATACCTTTTTCTTTTTTTTTGTGGGTCGGTTCGTATATTTTTTTTTTTTTGCGATTAAATGTAAAAAAAATTGGTAAACAATAAAAACTTTGACGTGGTTTTTTGTTCGTTAATTTTTTTACGGGATTTTTTGTTTGGTAAGCGAAACAATCGTTTAAATTGTTTTTTTTAAAGTTCTGAGGAAGGGACCGTTGTGAAGGGGGGGCGACCGTTTTGAGTTTTTTTTTGTATTTTTTGTTTTTTACTTTCGTGGTGCCGATTGTGTAAGAGACATGATTGTAGCGCGAATGGTTAGGGCGAGGTCGCAGGTTTAGGAGTTTTTTTTTAAGTTTAGTTAGTTAGCTAGTTAGGATAGTGAGTTGTTTTGTCGAACACAAATTTTGTATATTTTTAGTAATATTTTTTTTCCTATATGGCTTTATGTGTTGCCGGCATCATGTTTTAAAGTGTTTGGCGTTTTGTTTTTTTGTTTTTTGCTATATGGCTGTTTTGTTGTTAATAGTAATGGCGGGTGTTTGTCTGTTTATGACGATATCGGAATTGTATTTTAAGTTATGAGGGACTCGAAAGATGTTTCTCCCGCTGGGTATCCGCTGCCTTGGTGGGTTATTTGTTTTTATCTGATCGAGTGGGTATCTTATTATTTTTTTTTTCCTGCATATTAAAGCCGGAGGATACTCTTTGTCAGATATTTTTTTCCCTCATAACTTTTGCATACAAATTTTTTTAAAAAAAACAAAACAGAAAACAAAATAATTTTAAAAACAAAACTAAATTCGGGCTGACTCAAATGGTGGAGCTCGTAGAGCTCGTTATGTAGGCTAGGTGGACCGCGCCCATGTCAAACCGACCAGTCGGATTTGAGTCCCCTTATGTGTTGTGGCCTCATGTTTTTTTAAGTGGTTTTTTTTTGCTATATTGGTTTTTTTTTAATATAATGTGTTGTACGTTGGTACTCCATACGATTATGTTTAAAGTTATTAGGTATCGAGATGGTTTCACGAGCGGGTATTGTTTTTTATTTCTGGAATTAACTCGGAACTTTTGTAAAAAAAATTTCTATCCTACTTTGTGCTACAATTTGTTAAAAAAAAAACAAAAAACAAAATAATTTTAAAAAAAAATAACCTTAAAATCGGGCTGCGTCCCAAAAAGGTGAGCCCGTTACTGTAGCAGGTGGCACACTGTCAAACGACCGTGGATTTGACGACCCTAATGTGTTAATAGTAATTTGAAAAAGATTTTGTTAAAGAATAAAAAAAAAGAAAGATTTTTAAAAAAAAGGGTATTGGAAAGGAAAAGGGAGGGAAGTGAAAAAAAGAGGAAAAAAAGGAAGAACAGAGAGAGACAGATAGAAATTTTAATGAGTATTTTAAATTCTATATTTTTTGATTTTATATGGAATTTTAATAATAAAATTACATGGTTTTTACTTTTTTTACCTTCTTCCTAAAATTGAAGGTGGAATTGTGGTAAATTTGGATTATAAGATCATAAATTTACACCGTTCATCCGCTTTTGTCGGGGGGGTGGTGGTTGTTGTTTTTGGTATTATTTTTTTATTAAGAACGTGTCTGGGTGTTAAGAAGCTTTTTTTTTTTAAGGACTAAAATAAAAAAAAGTGAAACGAAAAAAAAAAAGAAATATTTTATTATGCACTGCTCACTTTATAAAATCCACCGTGACAACTAGCCTAGGAAATATTCAAAAATTTAGCATAGTATTGAGGAGGCGGTTGATGAGCCCAAAAAAAAGGGAGACATCCAAACATTTGATTTTTATATGTGTTTATCCTGAAACCTCTCTTTAAACCCGCACCATCACTCTCATGTACCAAAACGGGCCCTTTCGTTAAGCTACAGTTGGTTGTTTTAAGGGATAGTCGTGGTTTAGGTGGATAATTTAGTTTTTTCCCAGGGGTAATATACCGCTATTTCTCTTTATTTGTATTTTTCCTGTTTAAGTTTGTTCTTAGTTTACAAACTAGGCGAAGTAATCTGTTGCCATACACATAGCGGCGGGACGGAAGGGGAGGCAAAAGGGGCGAAAAAGTCCTAAAGCGGTGATATTAGCGATATGGAATTAGTGTGTGTTGGTCGAGGTGTTTGTTTTAAACGTTTTCAAAATATAAGGTGAAAATATTTCCAAAAAAAATTTCTTTGAACTATATCAAAAAACGTTATAAAAACCATAGAAGAATACCCCACGGAATATATAATAAAAATGGATTTTATAGCGACATATAGTTGTAGTGATAAAAAAAGATTATACATTATAAACAAAAAATAATAAAAGTTTGAGAATTTAGTGATTAAACACTGCTTAAAATGAATGAAATTATGATTTTCATATATAATTTTTTTAAATTTTTTAAAAAAGTAAAAAAAAACGTTTCATTAATGTGGGGGTGGGGCCGGGTTAAAAAAATTTAATGTGACCCGGTTATTTGGCGGGCCGGGTCCCCCGCCTTTTGTATATATATAGTAATAATTTATTTTTTGTTTTATTCGAATGTTAATAATAACATTAATTAAATGTTATTAATTAAATGTTGAAAGTCAAACCTTTTTTTATGTAAAATTATTTTTAGTAATTTGTATGACAGTATTTGCCAAATAACTTGTATTATTTTAAATTCTATCTTATTGTATGTTTTAATTAATTGTACATCTCAGTTAATAATAATAACTTGTAATCACTTAAAAATTAATACTGTAAAATCTTAAAAAATACACAGAAAAGAATATACACAACTTTTTACAAGTAGAGTTTCGGAAAATTTGTTTTCAGTACTCTTTATATCTATAAAAAATCATATATGTTATTTTACCGGGGTAATCCCCTTTACCTAAAAAAAATCGTATACGTCGATAATACATTGCCTCTTTTTTGTGCTCCTTTTAAACACTAGCCATCTTTGTTGAGGCTTACGGTGGAGTGAATGTCTACTAAAAGTGGGGATAGTTTAAATGTTTTGTATGCAAGCTTGATATAGAAGAGTAATACTTATTTATTTTTGTATCTTTAAGTTTGACCATCATCAACCTCTATAAACACAACATAAATTACAAATCAAACACTTTTAAAAATCCAAAACAAAAATAAGACCAACTTACCTATAAACAATCGTTAATTAAAAAGGTATATAAACAAACGAAAAAACGTAGATCAAAAGACTTATATGAACATCACTTGCCCATACAAACTCATCAGTTCATTACATCAATTACTATTATTTTGTGCAATTTATTGTTAATTTCTTTTTCTTCACATCTTCATCTCAAGACTTCATTCATTATCACCACATATCTCCCTTATGATCAACAATAACTGCAACCACAACACTATAAACAAAGTATACAAACGAATGACAAATATTATGCAAAGGAAATCAAAGCATCAAGTCACGGGGGGTTAAAAACAAAGTCATAAACGATAATATGAACAACGATATCACACAAAGAGTAAGATTCATAAGTAAAAGCTCACAAAATAAAACCTTATGCAAACTAAACACATATACATTCTTAAATGAAAGTCAAAAGTCAACTATCTTAGTTAGAAATGTTGATAAATGAATTATTTGAAGTGTTTTTATGAGTATGGATCCAGTAAGAAGTAAATTAAAATAAGAAGTGGTGAGAAGTGACTAAAACCACACATTTGAGATGCAACGACTTGCATTAGATGCATTTTTATTCATTTAGATGCACCATTTTGAGTTTCGAACGTTAATTTGATGCGTAGATGATGCAAATTGATTTTCATGATTTTGGCACATGTAGAGGAACAAAAAACAAGAGAAAAAATGAAATGCATCTAATATACGTATATGCATCTAATTAAAAGCTAGAAAACACATTATGATGCGTTATAATGCATCTAAGATTATAGAGATGCATCTAATTTAAGTCGATGCATCACGAATATGCGGTTATAGTTACTTCGTATCCTTCTTATTTTAAGAAAACTTCTTATTTGATCCTAACTCGTGTTTTTATAATAAGACTGGTCAGCATTTATAATAAGTTACAAATCCTAGTCAGCAAAAAAAGATTATAATGATGTGTCAGTCATTTTTAGTACTCAGTCAGTAACATGGTGACATATTTACTAAAATATCAAGCTTCAATTACTAGATCGGTAATAAAACAAGTGTGTTTACTAGATGTGTAAAATTTAAAAAATACGTTTCTAATCAATGGACTTAACCCTTATAATACTATCTTTATATATAATCAATAGTTTTGATGGAATTTTAAGAAACTTTTATATTATATGCATGCTTTTGTTTCTTAGTTTATTTTGTGTTAATTTTTGAGTTGATTACGTTAGTTTTTTTTTCTTTTTTAGTGTTTAGGTATAGTTATATTGTGTGATTTTTAGTGTATTATATGTTTGTAAATGATAATTAAACTTGAAAATATGATAATTGGTTGATATTTTCGGCTAGAAATTAAGTATTTGTGATATATTTCGATAGACTTTAAAAGAAGGTGCCAATATATTATTCTCAAGTTCATAAATAGTTTTATGTATGTTTTTTTGTATTAGCCAAATATTAATAAAGTGAAGCTTGCATAAATATAACATTATATTTAATTATTAACGACTGAATGTTAGTGTAAATGGTTTAAAAGAATTATATGTAAATCGTTCAAAAAATGAGTATAGATAGATTGAATGTTAAAGACTAATATTTACATTTAGCATATAAAAGATTAAGAAATGAAATAGACAAAAATTATAAATATTTCATGCTTGATGTATAAAGATGATGTTATTAGTGGTATGATAGGTACTTCATGCAACTATATCATACAAGACACATATTTATATTTGTTGATCTCATTAGTACATATGTGCTATGAAGTAGTACCCCCGGTTACCTTCCGCTGCTATCCGAATTTAGGGATGCTACACGCCGCCCTCCATCTCACCCACCTAGCTCTAATACGGTGGGTTACATCATCGTCTATCCTCTTTGATTTTTGTATCACCGACCCTAAATATCTATCTGGTCGCCGATACGGATGTCCATTTCTTTGTTTTGGGCAATCACGTCCCTACCAAAATCACATCTCAGGTATTATGTCTTTTCTCTGCTTACCCTAAGGCCACTGTCTTCTAGTGCCTCCTTTTAGTGCTCAAGTCTGTTGTTTAACCCTTTCGCCGATTCTACGACCAACACAATATCGTCTGCGAATATCATGCACTAAGGGATGCTCTCTTAAATCTCTCGTGATAGCTCATCGAGGATCAAGGCAAAAAGGTACGGGCTAATGACAAATCCTTAGTGAAGTCCTACTTCCACAGGGAAAAAGTCTGCGTTCCCCACTATGACTTGTACGCGGGTCTTCGCCCCCTCGTACATATCCTTAATGACTCTTAAGTATCTTCTTGGGGTTCTATTATCGATTAGAGTTCTTCAAATCAACTCGCGTGAGACACTATCATAGGCCATTTCTAGGTCTAAGAATGTCATATGCATATCTTTTTACCTTTCTCTATAGTCATTGCTATTTTAATTTGTGTTAAGATTTAAAGCACGTTTGATTAGGGTGTAAACGATCCGAGCCGAGTCGAGTTTTGGCCTAAACGAGCTAGGCTCGTTTATTAACTACTCGGCTCGAGCTCAGATCAAGCTCGAATAAACTTTTATAAATTGGCTCGAGCTTGTAGCATTTCGTATTTTACGGTCAATATTTTAACCGAGCTCTAAATTCCATTTCTAATTTTTATAGAATTTATTATTTATGTTTTTAGCCGTTTTATCGAAAATCGCCATTTTTAGCTATTTCCGTGTCTTGTGTTGGATAATTATCTGTTTTATCGATCGAGAAATCAACGAATGTCATATTTAGCCATGAGAGCTTATTTATTTTATTTTTATTAATTTTCATCTTTTATTCGTGTTTGGCCGAAACCGCGTCAAAAATCATGATTTTTATAACAAATAACGAGTTAAATAAGTTATTGGGGGCCGGTTATTAAGCTCGAACAAACACCCTTATTATATTTTTATATATATATCGATATAATCTAGGAAGGGATATCAGATATAATTATATATAAGGCTCCTTCCTTTTAGAACTCCCATTAGGGGTGTTATCTGGTCGGGTTGTCGGGTTATCGGGTTGATCATGTCAGGTTGATTCGGGTTTTGGTGTATAACCAATCACCCATCATCCTCAAATCTTCTACGCAATCCCTCTTTTATTATCCTAAAATCAAACTATAAAACTAAACCTGCTGATCATTATTTTCCATTCAAATTTCATCATGCATCAAGTTTTTAAGGAAGTTCATGATTTTTATTAAACTTATGATTATTGGGCTTTTAATTCTAATTGGTTGCAATTTAATAGTATTCAAGGGTTGGATTTATGTTTAATCAAGTTTTTGGTACAACAAAAATCGGTTCAGATCAATGTTTTTGGGGATGTGGTGTTCGGCCAGAAATCAAACCCATAAAGGTTTGATAGTGTTGGTTTTTCTTCTCTTTATTTAGCATTGTGAGCATATTGTTTACCTTCTTGCTTGATTTAATTTTTATACATATTGCATGTAGTTATCTTTATGTTTGAGAATCCATGAAATAAATTAGAAGTTATGATCCTTATGATGTTGGCGCGATTAGTAAGTTAATAAATGTATTAGGTTAGTTTGAGATTATTGGAAGCGTGTTTGATGCAAAAATTTAGAGATTTGATAGGGTTTTATAACCCTCAATTAGACCAGAAAGTTTAGGCTTCATTCAGCAAGATGAGCGTTGTTGTAAACTGAGATTTAAAAGATTAGTGTGGTGGTGGTCGTTATAATGAACGTGTGGTTAAAATTTGAGCTTCCAACTCTTAAAAACAAAAAAGAAATGGCATTTTGAAGTGTGAAAACTAAAGCGGCAAAATTCTGCACACACTGTTTTTGCGCAGAATTTTGGTTCATCTTGCGCGAAGTATAATTTGGTCATGCCAATAGCTTTTTTGGATTTGCAGGACCATATGTATAAGTGCTTCGAGTCTTACTTTCACGAAATATGGCCTAGTATTTTCAGAATCTTACAAGTGAGTCAAACCCTTTGTACAAGATTAAGTGTCAAAACTGTGTTTGTTGTCCAGAAATTCGATTGTAAAGATGCCGTGTGCAGGCGGGTCAAAACTAAATATTTTTTGACGAAATTTATACTGTAGCATATTCATAATATGTATGACTTCCCTGAATTTTTCTAGAATTTTCTGTAAGGTTTAGATAGGTCAGATAGTGCCAAACTTTTACAAAGTCCAGCAGACCTTGTTTTAGACAAGTGTCATTGATGTGTCTTTCATAATAAGATTACTAGGGCTATGGTTTATGGGTGAACTATTGTAGTTACATAACATATAAGGGTAACTTAATATGGAGAGAGATCGTCTAATTCGACAATTTAGCATTCCTTTAAGTATGATGATCCTCTAGTTAAAAACGTCAAATTTCAGAAAATGTAAGTGTGGCATTTTTAGTGGTTCTCAATCATGAATTCTTAAGCATATTATATTATTACATGCCGATATATATAAATATGTATCTATTTACTCGTACTATGTTACATCTTATTATAAGTGTGAGTTTTAATTGCGCGCACCATTATTTTAGGTCACGATCCGGATCTCTCGACTTCGTTTCTTCATTGTTGATCATGATGTACGCATCGTTGTCATAGTTGTTCACTTGTTGTGATTCTCTTATCCGATACTTTTATCTCAGGTGAGTTCATAGCCCCACCTTTTCTCTTTCATTGGTTTTCATAAACTATTTTCGGGGTGAGAATACATGCTCGTTTACTAAGCAAATTTATTGATTTCTACCACTTAAGCGTTACATGACTAAATTTTACTATATTTTTAACCTTGCTTATTGCAAAAGGTATATGCTAAATAAACAAATATATGGCATAATCAAGAAAGAAGTGTTGTATGCTAGTAGCAGTAAACTTGTTAAAAAATTTACTTATAAATGGGATTTTGTTTAAAAATCAAACATTTTTTAATATGTCATCGAATCTTATCGGGTTTATCGGGTTGACCCGATAACCCGATAATAAACTAGCTAGGACCTTAACCCGACCCTATTAAGCTACCAGGTCTATCGGGTTGACCCGATAAGCTTAGTTGGACCCGAATCAACCCGACCCTATAAGGCTTTATCGGGTTCGGGTCGGGTCAACCCATTTGACACCCCTAACTCCCATACTTCACATATAACCAAGAGCACGCCTGATTCCCTCTTTTTCTCCTCCTGTTTGACGACCAAGCAGAAAAACTAATCACCATCATCCTTAAATCTTCACCCAATCCCTCTTTTATTATCCTAAATCAACTATAAACTAAACCCTAATCATTCTTTTCCATTAAAATTTATCATGCATCAAGTATTAAGAAGTTCATGATTTTATTAAACTTTTAAATATTAGGTTTTTAATCTAATTGGGTGCAATTGAAATATCAAGGGTTAGATTATAAGTGTTTAATCAAGTTTTTAGTGCAACAAAAATCGGTTCGGATCAATGTTTTTAGGGATGTGGTGTTCGGCCAGAAATCAAACCCACAAGGGTTAGATAGTGTTGGTTTTTCTTTTCTTTATTTAACATTGTGAGCATCTTGTTTACCTTCTTGCTTGATTTAATTTTTATACATATTGCATGTAGTTATCTTTATGTTTGAGAATCCATGAAATAAATTAGAAGTTATGATCCTTATGTTGTTGGCGAGATTAGTGAGTTAATAGATGTATTAGGTTAGTTTGAGATTATTGGAAGCGTGTTTGATGCGAAAACTTGGAGATTTGATAGGGTTTTATAACCCTCAATTAGACCAGAAAGTTTAGGCTTCATTAAGCAAGATGAGCGTTGTTGTAAACTGAGATTTAAAAGATTAGTGTGGTGGTGGTCGTTATAATGAACGTGTGGTAAAAATTTGAGCTTCCAACTCTTAAAAACGAAAAAGATATGGCATTTTGAAGTGTGAAAACTAAAGCGGCAAAATTCTGCACACACCGTTTTTGCGCATAATTTGGGTTCATCTTACACGAAGTGTAATTTGATCATGCCAATAGCTTTTTTGGATTTATAGGACCATATGATTAAGTGTTTCGAGTCTACTTTCCAACGAACTAGGCCTCGTCGATTTTTAGAATGTAAAAGTGAGTCAAACCCTTTGTACAAGATTAAGTGTCAAAACTGTGTTTGCTGTCTAGAAATTCGATTATAAAGATGCTGTGTGCAGGCGGGTCAAAGCTTAATATTTTTTGACAAAATTTAAACTGTAGCATCTTCATAATTTGTATGACTTCCCTGAATTTTTCCAAAATTTTCTGTAAGGTTTAGATAGGTCAGATAGTGCCAAACTTTTACAAAGTCCAGCAGACACTGTTTTAGAACAAGTGTCATTGATGTGTCTTTCATAATAAGATTACTAGGGCTATGGTTTATGGGTAAACTATGGTAGTTACATAACATATAAGGGTAACTTAATATGGAGGGAGATCGTCTAAGTCGACAATTTAGCATTCCTTTAAGTATGATGATCCTCTAGTTAAAAACGTCAAATTTCAGAAAATGTAAGTGTGGCATTTTTAGTGGTTCTCAATCATGGATTCTTAAGCATAGGATATTATTACATGCCGATATATATAAATATGTATCTATTTACTCGTACTATGTTACATCTTATTATAAGTGTAAGTTTTAATTGCGCGCACCATTATTTTAGGTCGCGATTCGGATCTCTCGACTTCGTTTCTTCATTGTTGATCATGATGTACGCATCGTTGTCATAGTTGTTCACTTGTTGTGATTCTCTTATCCAATACTTTTATCTCAGGTGAGTTCATAGCCTCACCTTTTCTCTTTCATTAGTTTTCATAAACTGTTTTCGGGGTGAGAATACATGCTCGTTTACTAAGCAAATTTATTGATTTCTACCACTTAAGTGTTACATGACTAATTTTACTAAAGTTTTTACTTGCTTACTACATGACTTTCAATACATGGTTGTTTACTCATGAATTTACTAAAGCTTGATTTGCTTACTACAAGATTTGAGATCATTGAATACCTATATATGGAACCATGAGTTTTGAACACATTACTTGCTTTACTTTTGGACACAAGTGCTTCCAAACTGTATGTTATCCAGATTGTTGCCTGAATATTATTGCCTAGGTTACCACAATGCCAATTAAGTCTCTTTTATCATGAACCGTTAATTACCTTGTAGGGGTAAGCGCGAATGTTGTGGGTAGATCTATCGGGATTGACAATCCCCGCCTTGAATTTCTGGTCACAAGTTGGCCATGGTGCATTTAACATGGTGAGGACATTTAGGGTGTTTTGGCATACATCCTATATATTGTAAGGGCAAAAACAGTTAAGGTTTCGGGGTCATGAGCTTAGTGCAATAATACATGTTTTGGACTACTGAATTTGTTTCGTAGTCTACTATTACTTAAATCTTGTAGTCCACTACTGAACATTACTTGAGTTATTATATCACTACTTGGATTTCAGAAATAATACTTTGAAATGTTGTAACGCTACTTTTCTTACTGAAATATTTCAATATTGTTTTTACTTAAACCTATGAATTCACCAACATTATTGTTCACGTTTTTGCATGTATTTTCTCAGGTTATTATATTGCTAGCTGAGCATTGGGAGCATTTGGATGCGCGGATATCAAAACTTAAAGGACTCGGTTTTCTTCACATTCGATAATCATTTGTCTTTAAAATATACATTGAATCATGTTTGAACTCTTGTAACTTTTGTGAAAAGAAAATTATTAGGACCTAAATTTACTCTGATTTATTTAAATCGATGTGATATTTTAATAAACGTCTCTTTTGAGGTCGTTTTCTGTAACTTGTGTGTATGAACTATGAAGTAGCACCCCAAGTGGTATTCCGTTGCGTTGTTGTGATTTTGGGGGTGTTACAGATTGGTATCAGAGCACTCGTTATAGCGAACTAGGTCGTTTTCAAAACCCTAGACTATAACCGTTTTTCGAAAAAATTTAAGAGTCTTTCACCATTGTCCGATATCCGCGCTTGCTTGCTTCCAGGTAACTTATATGCTCCCTTTTGCATCCTTATTGCTATTATATTAATAATGAATATATAATGCTTGGTTATTATTTTGCTCTCATACGTCTATCTTATGACGTCATATTAGTTTCTTTATATCGGTCGGTTATATATACGCTGACCATTCCGATTATCGCGTACTTCCTATTTTCTTACTTTCTCCCTCGAACGTCAATACCAGTATTATATATGGATACTCGTACATATATGAGATACTCTCCTCTCAAATTCTTACGCTTATCTTCGGGATCACTGCCATATATATATATAATAGTAATTCCTATAAGTGTTGACTATTTACGGTTACTTTCGTCTTTTTTTTGAACTTTCAAGTAAAGTTGGCATTTTAATTTGAAAATTTTGGCTTAAATCCTATTGTATCTTTGCATTAATAAATAGGATAATATGTTAGGTCCTAGTGGTGAGTTGGATGGAATGCCAACTCTTCCGGATGGTCGAGATACGACCAAAACCATGGAAACAAACTTAGTGTGTACCCATAATTTGTAATGTAGATGGTTAGGCTTATAACTAATTTTATTTGACTTGGAGGCTACTGGGTTTTTACATGAGTGAAGGGTACAACATATGAGGACCATGTGGTTCTTTAGATGGAGCCTTAATCATTCCGGATGAATGAGTTACGACCAAAATGGCGAAACTAACTAAAAATTGTACCCAGATTTTCAAATGAAATTATGTCAAGATGTTTTTATATTAAGTACCTCATTTTTCAAGCCAAACCTGTAGGAATTAGATAAACTTAAACATGGGCTTTCATTTTGGGTCAAACGGAGTTATAAAATGGGAATTATGCTAAAAACGATAGAACAAGAAAACGTTTTAAATAATCAGATTTGGCACATGAACATATATAGGTAAAAGTGATCATTCCACTAGTGATATGAACATTTTGAATTAACTCTCTTATAATCTCATAAACTAGAGTCAAATGCCTGTTGAGGCGATAAACACATTTTTTAATACCTATTACTGGATTTTGAGATAAAGGTCCATTAAGTCGAGCGAGGTGGAATCGTTATGTGAATATTAATTACAACATATGTGGAAAAAGCACTTTGTACGTTTATAATACGTTCTTTTTACTATCAATATTTTATGAGCGATCGCTGTGATCTCCGTAGCATTTACGCCACATATATTTCCGTTTTACGATTTTACATCGTTTAACTTGTCGTTAAATCCATAAGATTATCTTGTACCTTCGATCTCCGAGATTCGAATATTCTGGCTTATCTTTTGAATCGCGTATGTTGTTTTGTATCCATCATTCTGAACTCTTCCAGTGATTGGAGTACGACTTTTATCTGTAACACCAGGAACGTGCCGTCTTTTGGCACTTAACTTTGAACGCGATTGACCTAACGTCTTATATAATTCATCTCGTTATTTATTATGGATTTTGAAGTAATCAGATGCCGTCAAAGACACTCCTTATTACTTAATGTACGCTATTTTGTCTTGTTTGATATTGTGTTTTGTGTCGCCATACTTAAGATAGGATGATTCAAAATCAAATCTATTGAAATGAAGTAGGAACCTTAATCAAATTGAGATAAGGAAAATATAGAACCTGCCGAACCATAAGTTCAAAATTCTTTTCATTACATGGATTGGGACCGCCCCTTATATAAGTGACGAATTGTGATTGAGTGAGCTTATTGTATCCGACATAGCGTGTGATTGTCCTTGCCACGAATCTTCATTGTTTTTACTCCTCTAAACGTGCTATCAATAGTTACTTTTAAACAAATGACTATTTGAACTACGATTTAGACGCAATAGTTGTTATATGTGATTTTTCCGAATGAAAACTCAACCCGTAACGAAAACCTATGGAGATAAGTCGAATAAAGCACCGGTCCGGGACGGAGCTCCCTAAGGGGGAAGACTGTAGATCTCGTATTTTACGGTCAATGATTTTAACCGAGACTTAATTCGATTCTAATTTTATGGAATTTATTATTTTTTATTTTTAGACCTTTCTAAAAACGAAAATCGGTCTTTTTAGTAGTTACAGCAATAGCGCCTTGAATAATTTATCCCATGTTTAAGTTTTGAGAAATCAATAATTTCGTATTTTAGCTTCGAGAACTTATTATTTATTTTTATTTTTTTCATTTTAATACTTTTTTACTTTTATCCGCGTTGGCCAAAACCGCGTCAAAATAGTGTTTTTAAAATTTTAATATTTTAACTACGTGTTTTAAAAAACAATAAGAATAAAAACATAAAATAAACATAACATATAAAACCAAACACCCCTTTTCTTTTAATTAGCTCCTACAAAACTAGAAACCAAACACTCCCTTAATTATTTTTACTTCTCCTACTAAACTCTAAAACAAACACACCTTAATTTTTCATAAATAATAATGGAAGTATACTAGTCATTCAATTCTATTATAAATAGCTTCCTAACTTACCTAAAATTATTTTCTTAAAACCACAGTTACAATTCAATAAAAAAATTCTGCCACTTCTCCCTTGCTACTGTGAACCACGAACCATAACAAAAACACCACAACCTTTACCAAAAATTCAATTAAGCACTTTCTATTATCCCTACATCAATATTAATCTATCCCAACAATTATCTTCAAAGTTAAATCAACATGCCAATGTTTTCTCTCAAGATGTCTTTGAATTCTAGATTATGATTTTTTAGGGTTATTGATCTAAATGGGTGCAATTGGTGATACAAGGTTTTGATTTCAAGTGGTGTACGCAAGATTTTGGGTTATAAAAATCAAGTAGGACTTTGTTTTGGGTGATTGTGGTTTTCTTCGGCCAAGAATCAAGAACCCAAGGGGTTTTGATTGTTTTTGATCTTTTCCATGCATTCTTAAGTACTGTAATTACTTATTAACCCTTTTATGTTGATGTAATTTTAATATTGATTGCACATGTTTGATTTTATATCTAGAAATTCATAATATAGTGCATGTTGAATTTATTTGAGATGGATTAATAGTTAGAGATGATTAGTGAATGTGTTTGGGCTATTAGAGGTTTATTGTGAAGTTGTGGTGAAGTGAAAATGGTGTTTTGGTAAGGTTTCTGTAGGGCGAATAATGCAAAAATCGGACAGCCATATTCGGGTGTCATAAATAATTTTAATCTGATTTTAGGCTTTTGATTATAGTAGAGGATGTCCGTAGCTTCGATTCGATATATGGCACGACTTCTAACTCTTAAAAACGAAGTTTTTACGGCCAATTGAACTTAGGAAAATTTTTACTAAAATTCATAGCTTTTTGTGTGAAAATAATAGTTTGGTGTCAGATTTTTTAAATGGGTATTTTTCGTCATTTTCGGTCCGTTTCGGCCTTCGGCCGAAACATGAAAGTTGTTCAGAAGGCCGTTTTACTTCCCCGCAAGGATTACTAAGTCTAAAAGTGAGTAATAACGGGTCGAAAAACTAGAGTAAAAATCTGCGTTTTTGTATTTATTTAAATTGCATCAGCCTGATAAAGGGGCGTTTTCGTCCATTTCTTCCAGTTTACAAGGTGGACGGATAAAAACTAGAAAGTTGTTCAAAACGCCGTTTTAACTTTTCGCGAGGCAATCTAAGTTTAAAAACTCCTTATGACGGGTCAAAAACTCAAACACAAATATGCGTTTTTATAATAATTTTTCCTGCAGAACTTGCAGGGGTATTTGTTCATTATCTTTGGGTTTTGGGTTTGGGTCTCGGCTAAAACTATAAAAAGTTTCCGAACTTCGTTTAAATAAACCAATCAAATTGCTAAGAGATCCGAGTCGGAAAATGTGATTTACGGATTCAATTTGGACGTGGTTCCAGGCATTTAAGAAAAATGAAAAAAAAAAGTCTAACATTGCGAATAATCGTTTTAAATGTCAATTAGCGATATGAAAATGATTAGGCGATAAAATATATCAACTAAGATCTGAAATTACAACAAATTAAGTTAGTCTTTTCCGCTTTTGTCTCGGTCTAGATGTCTTAACCTTATAATGAGTCAAAATGGGTAATTTTCATTAAAATTTATTAACATATTAGCTGGCAATGGGTTAAACTAAGTTAAACTTAAGGCAAAACATGTAAGTATGGAAAAATCAGATAAGTTTTGGCGCAGCTCAAGGATTCTAGAAATAAATTTCATTATATGTTTCATAATATAAATTTTACATACTTATTTCATTTTATGCATTTTATTTTTCTTATAAATATACTCTTATTACCGCACAATTTAATAAATGACCTCGGGTGAGAAACTTTGTCGTCGTTCTTTCTAATGTTGAAATCTCGTTCGATACTTTCATAGCTATTGTAGTAAACGAACCTGACAACACATAACAGCCTTTGATTATGTTCGTTCATATAATTTTAACCGGACAGAATATAACGAAAGCACGAACCGTCTTAAACGTACAAACTTTCTTGGTTCATGTTCGTCTATTACAAAAGAGTTTTGTTTCATGATTGTTTATTTTCGTTCATTAAGAAACTGAACCATAACCTTAAACGAACATAAAACGATTGAACATAAATGAACTAGAAAAAAAATATAAAATATTCTCAAATTAACATAATATTTAGTTATAAGTGTCGTTTTATTTAAACTACCAGATTTAAAAGTATGCCATTAACAGATAAATATACGATACATACAACATATAAATAACATAAACGACACGTTAATAAAACTAATCGGAAATACGTAGCAACAGAACATAAAGCTAACGAATGTAACTTGTGTATCATGTTCGTTTATTTAACAAACGAACCGTATATCATGTTCATATTCGTTCCATGTTAATAAATAAACGAACATGAACGAACATTTTTACCAGAACGGGTTTCATGAAACGTTCACTGAACTTTCCATTTCGTTTACAGCCCTATTCATTGCTTCTTGTGAGATTCAAAGCCACCAACCAATTCTTTTAATGGTTTTATCATAAACGTTTATGCGGGGGTGAGAATACCATGCTTGTTTTACTAAGTAAAACTTATTGATTACTCCTAATTAAGCATTACTGAGACTATCTTTACAAAACTTTTACTTGCTTATGCACATGACTTCCAAAACAATGTGTGATACCTAGGCTGTTTTTTATGACATATTAAAGCTTGATTTGTTTACTACATGATTTGAGATCATTAAATTCCTATATATGAAAATCGTAAGTTTTGAAGACATTATTTTTTTTACTTTGGACACAATGCCATTCAAATTGTATGCTATCAATATTTTTTGCCTATGAATATTATTGCCTAAGTTACCACACTGCCATCTAAGTCCCCTTTCAATCATGAACCGTTAATGGCTATTATAGTAAGCGTGGATGTTGTGGATAGATCTACCGGGACTGACAATCCCCGTCCGGGCTGTGGTTTCTAGATAACCATTGACGCATTTAACATTTGAGGTATTCTTTGGGTGTTTCAGAAACACCCTACTCATTTTTTTAGGGCAGGCCAATTTTGCATTGTTTGCTTAACATTTAAGGTTTTCGGGGTCATGATCTTAGTGCAATAAAGATATTACTTTTGGACTTGGTGAATTTGTTTCTCTTGTCTTATCACTATGTGAACCTTGGTGACCACAATGGAGCATTACTTATCTATTGAATCACTACTATGAATTTTAGAAATAAGGTACTATTATAAATAATGTAACGCTTTCTTTTTCTCACGAAATAATTCTGAATTATTTCAATACTGCTTTTTACTTAAACCAATGAATTCACGAACATAATGTTGACGTTTTTGCATGTATTTATCCTCAGTTATAGTATTGTTAGCTGAGCATTGGGAGCATTCGAGTCGCGTGGATACAAATATATTTTTGAAGGCTTTACAATTTAAGTACCATTAAATAAGTGTTTTGACAATGTTTTTTAATACATTACAAGTGGGACCTATTGTAACTCTGATATTTTATAAAAATTATTGAATGGTTGACTTTTCAAAACGTCTCACTTAGAGTCCGTTTTTCTGTAACTTGTAACTTTAATTCTAGAAGTAGCACCTAAGTGTATCTCCGTTGCGTTGTGATTTATAGGGGTGTTACAGACGTGGCACATGATCCAAGGGTTCCAAATGATTGCTTGGGGATTAGACAAGATTAAAAGGCTAGGATTGAAGGCTTACACACTCCTCAGGCTCTAGATCCTTCTGCTGAGGACTATAAATAGAAGACTCCTCACACAGCTTAAGGGAGCCAGTTTTTAGTCATTTTTAGCTTAAACTTTTAGCTTAAAGTTTTAGCTTGTTGTTCTTAATTTGTAATTTCCTTTTTCAAAGTATTGTAATGTTTATAAATATCGATTAATAAAATTACAGTGTTTGTCTTAAATTGTTGTGAATTCAGAATTTATCTTTATGCAAATTTGTTAAAAATGTATTTGGAATTCACTTAATAAGCTTAATAAGCCCTTTTCATAAAATAAGCTAATCCTTATTCAGTTAAGTTAGCTTATAACTTAACTGAATAAGCAGTTCACTCGAATTCACCAAAATTTCATGAATAAGCCAATAGGAAGATAAGACAGATTTGGATGGGCTTATGGGCTTATTCCTTAGCTTTTATATTAAGCAGCAAGTTGAGTTTAAAGCCTAAGACATTTTAAGTCCCTGTTTAGACATGACAAAAGGTACTTTTTCAATTTTCTTTTGTAGCTCAAATTTTGTATATTGGTTTTGTAGTTTGCTTATTCTTCTAAAAACTTCTTATATTGCTTATACTAAGGTGCTCATTATTCTATTGTTAGCTCATTATGTGTGGTTTTATGTTTTAAATAAAGTTTGATTTGAGTTTTTGTGTGTTTTAATCATTTAAAAGTTAAAACTATTCTTATGCTAGTTAAAATTGCTTATCTTCAAAGCTTATTAGATAATGTTTTTTGTTCTTTCTTTGAGCTTAATTGTCATCTAATAGTTTTAGTCTTATTACGTCTTATCAGTTTGGAGCTTATTAAGGTCTGTTTAAAGCTTAATTATGATTTTCAAACTTATTAAGGGGTGTTTGGAACAAGCAGTACTAAAATAGTTAGTACAGAATGATTGCCATTTAAACCTTTAAGCCAAGGTTGATAAGCTCAAATTAAGCTTATAAGTCAACTTTCATAAGTTTTCAAAGGGTAAAATTACCTTTTTAGGTTTTAAATATCCATATTTAGAATCTGTGGTGATCTTGGTTTCTCAAACTGTGCTTATATCTAATTTTTGCTTAAAAGTTATTTTAAGGTCTCCCGTCTCAATGCTTGTTTTATTTTCATATATGAATTATAATAAAATTAAGTTTCGTGTTGGCATGTTGCCATTTGAGTTTTAGTCATAATCTGTCCAAGTGTCCAAGTCTCATTTTCAAAAGTCTACATTCCAGTTTTCAGTAGCAAATTTGGGTTAGATTGAAGCCCTTATTTAAGGGTTGATTTTTGATAAGCATAAGTTAGTTTGTAGTATAAACATTATCTGTTTAAGCTTGTTTAGAGGTATAGTGCTTATTTTCTTAGCTTAATATAGGGCTGCATAAGCCATCTCAATCTTTCTAGAAAAAACAAAAACATTAGTTTAGTGTAAACAACAATGTTCAGTAGCTTATATCTAGCTTATTAGAAGTCTAAATTGTTTAAAAAGTGATTATTTTAGATCTTTGAAGTACTAGCTTAATCTGTTTTAAGTTTTAAAAGTCTAGCTTATTGATCTAACAGCTTAAAAATTAGTTCAAAAGTGCCTTCTCAGGCTGTTGCAATACCAGTTTTGGTCAATAGCTAATTTGATTTTTAAGCTTTATCTTCCAGCTTAAAGATGATGCTTATTTATTGGTCTATAGATTTGGCTTATTAAGTCAGATTTCAAGGTTTTATAAGTTTATTTAGATCTTAGGTAAGTTCTTAGAAGAACTTGTCTCTTAGATTGCTTTTTATCTAGCTTATAAATAAGTTCTGGAAAAAGTCTCTTCATTAAAATTGCTTATTTTTGTTTGTCCTTTAGCTTTTTCAAAAAGAAAAATAAAAAAATGTTTTATAAAAAAGAAAGGTCACAGGGGTTGAACCTGTCACACACTCAACACTTTAGCACACACTCTCACTGCCAACTGCCTTTGGGTCTTTTTCGTTTATTAACTTGCACTATCTAATTAATATAGTCTTTTTAGTTGTTTAAGCTTATTTGCTTAATTACTGCTTATTTGTTTCAACTTATTTTTCCATTTTATTTTTCTTAAGTTTAGATTTGTTCAAAGTACTTTTTTATAATATTTTTAGATTAAAACTGTTTTTAATTCATAATAAATAAAATAAAAGTCAAAAAAATATAATTCTTTTTTCTAAAATTATTTTTAATCATTTAGGATTTTTAGAAATTAAATTTGAGTTTGTAGGGTTAAAATTTGATTTACTTGCTTGTTTAGTCGCGTTTTAGGATTCCCGTTATCGTTTTTAGGTTTAAATCTTAATTGCCTTATTTGTTTGCCTGCTTTTATTTGTTTTTGCGTTTCATAAGTAGAAATAGAATCAAAAATCAAAATCCTTGAAATCATTCAAATCACGCGATCACGAACTTAACCGATTCTCAATTCACGCTTCGTCGGGATACGACTCGGGAAGATTTGGTCATCACTTTTCCTAAAGTGATTTTCATTTCTTAACGGAATACTTACTTCTTATATTATTTGATAATTGGTATTTTAGTTATATATATATATATATATATATATATATATTATATATGCTAATTTGCCCTTAATCAAGGACCTATGAAAAATGTTATTCTTAATGCATATTCAACTGCTAGAAGGCCTTTTAACAAAATAATAGCAGCTAATAACAGTAATTTCACTAAAAAGGTTAATACTATTAAGGGAACAAGGGTTAATACTGCTATGCCAAAAGCAGTTCTTAGTGTTGTTAAGGGAAACAAGGGAAATACTGTTAAGGCCTCATCATGTTGGGTTTGGAGACCAAGGCACAAAGTTTTAGACCATGTCTCCAGAAACAATGGTGCATCATATCCTTTAAAAGATTTGACTATATTTATGCACAAGGCAAATCCAAGTCAGTAATGGCTTGGGTCCTTAAAAGAAACTAATTTTCCTACCATTATGTGCAGGCCAATCCACAGCCAGATTTGAAGGATAAATGAGTGATTGACAGTGAATGC
>BQNB010042771.1:0-45914 GCA_026074375.1 Tanacetum coccineum | reverse complement strand
AGTACAAAATTGGTACTTAGAAGCAAAATTTTTGGGGGGGCCACAACCCCCCTTGGCCCTATATATCTTCCGTCCCTGTCTAGGAACATCACCGGAAAAGGTAGATGATGTTATTAATGATAGAAATGTTATGGAAAAAATAAACGGATCTGAAACGGATAGTGCCGTGAGTTCTAGTGGTAGTTGTAGCATTAATAGCTATAATCCGTATGATATGTATTGTCGATCAGTTCATGACAGCGATGCAGAGTCTGCTTGCCAATCGGGATACCATGAAGACAATGATCAATCTTTTACCGACGAGACATTGGCGGATGAAATTCATAGACAAGAGTTGAATGCATACCGCTCTACCATTGAGGCGTTACATGCAGCGGGACCCTTAACGTGGGAAAAGGAAGCAATGGTAACAGACCTTCGTATGTCACTCCATATATCAAATGATGAGTATTTGATTATGCTTAAAAACTTAAATTCTTCATCTAGTAGTTGTCGTAATAGGTGACATAATTGTAAGAAGCGTATGTAAATTTCTCTTCTAGTGTTATAGTGAAACATGTGTATGATATTGAGCTCATTAGTTAGTTTTTCAACCGAATTTATGCTACTCTGATATTTTGCATTTGTAGAAGATAAAGGTAATGCAGTATTATTAGGACGTCACTTGTTCTTCTTTATGTGGTTATTGATCTTGATTTCATGAATAATTATGTGGTATAATTTTATAATGTATTATGGTTTCACCACAGCCATAAGGCCTCATCGGTGCTTTGTTTTTGGAATATTATTGATGCATAGCGTTCATTTTCAGGGCTAAAGTACTGGCTTGTACACCTTGCTTCTGCATCAGTTGGCTGATGTCGGGTCAATGTGGGAAGGGCAGAATACTTCTGCTACATGTGGTATGATCCGGTATATTCTCACACGATTATGTATGTCTGTAAGTTTTTTCTTGAGAAATACAGGAGCAAGATTTCACAGCACTAATGATGCTAAGGTATGGAAAGCGTAATTGTGCTGAACAGGTAAGTTTCATTGAAATTTCAGTTCTATATTTGTTACTGAGATATTTTTGATTTCGGTATTTACCATCAGATTAGAGTTGGCTGTGAGGATGGGTTAATGGGTTAAAACCCAAATGAGTTGAAAAGGATCAGGTCAAGTTAGGTCAACCCGACACTTATGTCCAATTTTCAAAAATTTACATGTAAACAATAATTGTCTTCCGTAAGATTAGAGGAGTGTACTTATCCATTTAAATTATGCTTGAGGCGATTTTTGACCCATTTAACCCATGCTTAGTTTCTCTTTTAGCTAAGTTTTTGGCTTTTCCTGTTTGACCGTGATGGATACAACTAGCAACATAACCACGATGACCCATTCACATGTAAGTGAGTCAAGATTGACATATCTACTTCAAATTGGTAAATGTACTTGACATATCTACTTCCAGTGAGTATCGTGTATCTGTTTGTCAATGAAAAAGTAAAAGTTTTGATGTAGTTTTATTTTCTCTTTGCAACTCCACGTGCCTAATTCTGTTGGTTGAATCTTCAAGCAATATATAAGGGTTAGCATAACAGTTTTCTTAACACAACTACATGGCGGAATCTTTTGATTAATGATTTCACTTTAAGATATGTGAATGTCACCACATATAGATGAGGAACTTATGCTGGGGTTTATGTTGATGAAGAAAACTGCTGATCTACGTTACTCTTTAAGTTGCAAGCATAAAGATCATTTGGTTAACGTCTTAACAATCGTGAATAGATGCTCAAATAATGATAGGTGCTTAAAAAGACTTGAAGATCAGCTCAACGATATTAGTGATGAGTAACCTCTTTATAATTTTGTTTTACATAAATAGCTCTTTTTGTAAATTATAAGCAAGGTCCTTGGTCCTTTGATTTCTGATACTGATACTGTATATATAAGGGCCTGTTTGGTTCGCAGAATCTTCAGGATTCTGATGGATTTTGAATCTGATTCCATTTCATAACGTGTTTGGTTGGCACATTCAAGAAATTCAGAATCTGAATTCCATTCCTTAATATGTTTGCCATGTGCTTGTTTAAGAGTGTTTACTTTGTAAAAATACTAGTTCGATACCCGCGCATAGCGGCGGCGATAAAAATTGCTAACCCAACTCGCTCTGCAATTCCTTACCCGCTTAGAGAATTCGTTTGTTTAGGTTTCCGTAGCTTTCCCGCAACATCATATTAACATCATTCTCGCTTGTATAAAGACTCACACACTCTCTTACCCATCAAACATTGTCTCTAAAAGTATATATCTTTTATGAATCAAGTTTGTATTCAAATTAAAGTTAAAGTTGTTAAAAAATTCAAAATAAACCCACTAAAAATGTGAAAAGCTAAAAATTTATAAAAATATATCAAAAAGGATGTTGAATTAAAGATCACGGAATTTTAGAAAATACAATGAAATTAGATCATAAAAAAAATAGATAAAAAGATATGTCAAATTGAAAATAAAAGTGATATTTTAATTAAGAAGTGACACATGTCACTCTATGATGTGATCTTCTAAAATAAGATGGATGATCAAGATTGCACCTTCTTATCTTAATTTTTGATGGGACCCACATTGTAAATGCTTTATATAATAGTATAGAAGTATAGAAGTATAGATATAGATAAGCAAGGTCCTTTGATTTCTGATAAATGAGATATATAAGAGATATAAAATTATCTTAAGAGTAAATTCAGATATGCTACCCTGTGTTCTATTAGTGTGCGACTCTTAAGTCCCCACTTTTGCGAAAGTCCAGGTAGCCTCCCTGTGGGGAAATTTTCATTGCACTTTCCCTCCCTGACAAGGACCATTTCTGCAACACTTTTATTTTACTTTTGTTCCACTTTGGTCCCTGTCAGGGAAGGAAAGTGCAATGAAAGTTTCCCCACAGGGAGGCCGCCTGCACTTTCGCAAAAGTGAGGACTAAACGTGCAATCTAAGGAAACCACAGGGGGCATATCTGCAATTTAATCTATCTTAATTGTTCAGTTAATATCAGATGGTGTGAATCCTTGGTGTTATTGAAATCAAATAGATGGCAAGTTATCATACATATATACATTAGCCATCGCGACCGATGGCGTTTCGCAAAGAAAAAAAACGAAAATGTCAAGGTAGCCAAGAACAAAAATTTGGATGAACTTATAAAAGAAATGAAAAAGAAAAAAAAAGACATGCTACATAGTGTGGCAAACAAAAGCCACATGCCTGCAAACTTGTAGCAACATATAGGCAGGTCAAGTTAGCCAAGAAGGTATGTTCAAACCGATAGTACGATCCTACGTGAATCAGCAGAACACTAAAAAACTAACAAAACTACGAACATTTTTATCATACAAACATTTTTAGATAATAGGTTTTAGAGAAACAACGATACAGCTGTGAATTCTTTAGGTCGTGCTAGGAGAAATGAAAGTAAGTCGCAAAGACAGAAAACGAATCACATATAAGCCTAAACAACTTATTGAAGGAGCGAGATCAAACTGGTTAATTTTCACCAAGTGGAAAGCAGTTTAAACTATAGTAATGTTTCTAAAGAAATTTAATTACTAAAGAAAACTGTAGAGGGGGCATTGACAACACATATTGCAACTTTCCATTGCAGGCTGCAATACACATCCCAAGATACAACTTTTAACTATTTATGAGTTACAAATATGAGTGTAACAATCTAGACGAGTGACAGGATGAGAAAACATTCGCCAAAATTTAAATCTACATACTGCTGTTCCAAAATTGGCTTGACAGTTGTAAGTGGTACACCATGTATCACCTTAAAGCCCCAGTTTGGAAAGAAGTTCACGCCATCTTGGAGTTTCTTCATCGAAAATGTATGTCAAAGGGGACACCAGAACGCCACTGCCTCCTATCTGCATGATCGTATAGAGTAACATCACATAAATTTGATGCTTAAATCAATACTGTAAACGTATTACATGGTATTTGCATAATAATGGAGTATTATTGTACAGTGCTGTCCAGATGCTTAAACAACTTTTTGGTAAGTCGTTAACTGATGGAAGTTCAACTTAATTTTTTCTTAAAGGAATTGGAAGTGTACATGGAGATCTATTACTCATTCAGCCATAAAACCTCCCTTGTAGTTAAGGAGGAAACTTATTGAATTTAATCTTCCTCGCTTGCATAAACTACAGGGTTTTAAAATAACACGAGGTGGCACAAGTTCATTGCAGATATTCAATCAAAGCTCAAGCTAAAAGTACCTATGTAGCAACAAGTACTCATTACAAAGCATGGCAATGATTCTGGTCCATGTAATTATTTTAGCTAGATATTAGAAGCTGATTTCAAATTTCATAATCTTTCTACTATAATCCTGAAAGTAATTTATATGTTTTGACTACCAGTTTGACATGAGGGTCAATTGCTGCAATTTTTGTAGACAAGAGAAACACTTGAAATGTAAACAAATTCTCATTTAGGATTTAAAGTTCTCATAATCCAGTTTGTGTCATTTCATCAGCTTCCTAAAAGACTAATTCATGGATTCAGCTTTGAGGATATAAGAAAATTAATAAGTTCACTAGTGGGCACTTGGGTCAGCTGCAACACGTCTACCAAAAGGGTAACAAAACAGGAAATTCTACATAAAAGAACTAGAGAAAAATGAACTATAGTTTAAATGTCCCAAGTCCGAAAGTGTCTAATTCTCCACCTCTAAAAGTAGTGGTGTAATTTTGACCCATTCATATGTTTGATCTCTAAAAAGTCAAATGGTGTTGGAGAGTTGGCCCCAACCCGACTCGTTCTGGTTTGACCCACTATACTATTAGTATATTACCCATTTTGACGAGTTACCAGAACCACCTATTTTGTCACCTATATCTAGAAGAAAAATCCACAACATACATCATAATTATTAGCCATGCTGTTGAAGACTGAGGATATCTTACCGCTCTCAGCTGCTGAACGGATTTGTAAAGTAACTTCTTGGGTACACAGATGACTATCGCATAATAATCAGCTTTCACCTCACCGTCAATTTTGCGGAAAACTGGACTTACAGTAGGTCCCTGCATGCAGGACAAACGCACAGGGTAAGACATAGTTTTACTTGCTAGTCATTTAAAAGATACACCAAGATTGTGAACAGATCTATTTATTGCTTCGTTTGTAGAGGTGACCCCATGTCAACAATGTCTTTTTTTCTTTAATAAGAAAAGAACTATCACCTGCAGTCCAGATAATGATGGTTGGCTCAGAATTCGCTTAGCTACTTCATCTGCACTAGATCCTCTCATGTTGGCAACTACCTGCAGAGATGCAATATATGAGAAAGTTTGAATAATGAAAGATCTAACAAACTTTTACAAATATCTTATAGGGGCGCAAGTCTTTGTTGAATAATCTTTACTGTCTTGTAACTTTACTTCAAAATCCCATAAGCAGTATCGCAAAAGTGAAAAGAAAATGAAATAAATACATGTATTCTAAAATAAACAAATGACACACAAAAATGTGTATCATCTTACTGTGAATTGACCAAGTGCCCTTAAATGTGCCTCAAATCTTTCAAGAATTTCATTTGTGGTGTCGAGTAAACCTTTTCGCTGGAGTAAAGACTTCTTACTAGCAACCAGGACAGCCTGTTGAGCAATCAAATTAGAACTATACAAATAAAAATTACTGAAAAAACAAAAAACACAAGCTTTGCATGTTGGATTAGCAGACTTCACCTGACTTTCTAAGATAACACCACCTTCAATTTCTTTAAGGTTGTTCTCTTTTAATGTTGTTCCACTACTAACAAGATCTACAATGGCATCAGCTATCCCCATCTAAAAAAGCAAGTGAAAATTTGAAGGTTACAATAATATAATGTAGCTTGAAGAATTATACAGAGCTTTCAATACATAAAAACACTTATGTCATCACGCTCTTTGACAAACCTAGAGAAGAACAATGAAAGCACGAATACATGACAGAAATAGATATAAACCCCATGTCTAAACAAGATAAACTATATCAGGCGAAGCTCCTACAATTTTAGCAAATGCAGCTCACAAACTAGTTTACTGTGCTGAAGGATGCCAAATATGACAGTTGAAATCCACGGATCATGAAATACTCATGAAATCACATGATACATGTACACAGATCATGCTTTCCAATTAAAACTAGTATTCAATAATGAAGTTAGGCAATATCATGTATCAACTAACTAGAGTGATCCTTGTCAAGCTCCAACTATTGTAATTCAGAATCCATTAATGGAGCCTTTGACCTCTCTACGGGTCATGTAGGGGTATGACTATATACAGTACATGCAGATCTGGTGATAGATGTGAAGAGTGAATTTATCATATGGATCTCGATATTAGTGATTTCTATTGATGAACTTACCTGAAGAAACCACCATCAATTATATAGGTTTTTTAATCGCTACTTACACAACCAATATAAACAATTTCAGAAGTTATTTTTCATCTCCCTTTTCACTTCCTTGATAGCAAGAATGAGACTAAAGAAAATGTGATAGTCATCACCGTATTGAGACTGATTTATCAATGGACTCTTAAGGTTGAAGATGTAATCAGTATGTATAAGGAGATCACATTCACACATATTTATGATACAAGAAACCGCACTCTAAACGTGCTAGCATCTCATGTATATGACGCCTTCATTCTCTTCCTCGTAGAGGGGTGTTTGTTAGATGTTTCGAAAGGTCCATTGCTGTTGGGGAAAAACTTCAACAGAGCATCGATGAAAAAAATAATTATTTGCTTTCATAAACATATGTGAGGGTAACATGATGCTAAGTTTGTCGAGAGTCGGTTTCTAGTTTCTTATAGCCTATTGACCCCTTGTTATATTTCATCTCTCAAGGTAATCCTAATTCCTAAGTACTGCAGTGATATCAAACTCAATTGGGTCCCCTCCATGCTCTCTCCTTCTGCCATTGGTATTCTAGAATGTGAATTAAGGAAGTAAAAAAGGAGATAAAATATAGCATGTAAAAATGGAGGTTAAAGTAGGGACTAGAAAAGCAATAGCTAAATAGCAATCATGGTTCAATTTATTATATTTAGATGCATCAAGCGGTTATTTAACGCACCATCATCACAAATTATGGAAACTTCAAACTATGTTTTCTCTGAAGGGAAAAAGAAATAAGTAAACTTACACACGAAAATCTGTTGGTGCATTATTGCATTAAGTTGGACAACTGAACTGATACAGCTCGGGGAAGATGAAAAGCGTAAGAACAAACAGAAGAGATAGAGGATCAAAACTCATTGGAGTGCTTCTTTCCCAACGTTGTTACCAATCGGAGATGATGTGAAGATGACAAGGGGTTAAAAATGAGACAAAAGGAAGAGATTCCAATACCTTCATGTGAAAGTCACATGATGGAACGGTGGAGTCTAGAACTTAAAATGTGCATAGTTTCAAAAGTAGGGACCCTCCTTCGAGTGCTTCGAAGTTAGAACTCAAGTTGCCATTTTGACAAACCACAAGGACTCAGACAGTAAATTACTCTTCATATAGCAATAATACAACTAGATACTAATAGTTGGAGTCTTATCATTACTCCCTACCAACTTGTCTCCCCCATTTCTGTTACGACGTTTGTACAATTGTACTTGGTAACGTCGTAAGCCTCTAGGTCAATCCTCCCAAACGACACATTCAATCTTCTTTATTAATGCTACGGGTAATGCATACAACTTTTCAGAGTGTAATGGAATGCCACATCAGCATTACATAATTTATACAGCTTCAGTTTTTAAACTGTGTAATCCACACAGCCTTATAAAGTTGTTGAATTGGTCCTGCTAAATTTTATATTGTTTCTTATGTAATTAAATCCTATACATGTATTCAAAAATTACATGAATAGTGACAAAATATTCATAATTACATTAACAAGGATTACGTAAACAAAAATCACATTAAAGATCACATATATAGCTAACATAAAATTTTAACTAGTAAAAGGTTCTGCATTCAAATTTTAAGACCAGACATAAAAACAAAATTCTAGAGAAACACCTTAAAACAAGCTACAAAAAATATAAAAACAATGATTTTGTATAAACGAAAATATATGTTAATGTAAAACATAGATAGATATTTCATCAGATGTTTTTCTATCTTTACTAACCAATTAAAAAAAAATAGATGTGAGGCCCACCGAAGTTTTTATACAACTCCTCAAGTCATCAACTGTGATGGGTGGTAAGGTACTATAGATCAATGACACATCACCATTATTTTCCCCCGTTAACCTGATACTCATGCTCTTATAATAACAATGTCCATTACTAGGAAGGTGGAGGATATGGACACAAGATGGATCATTAGCAAAAAAAACTCTCGAAGCACACAAAAAATATAAATGTCATGGTTAAGCTTAAGAACAAAGGGGTGAATGCGTGATGAGCAAGATTTTGAATTATAAACATCTTCATGATGCATTACGTTTTTCTTTGTCAAATGAAACATCGTTGTTTTTCATAGGGATAATGATAAAAACATGTTACTAACTTGTTTAAATTTATGGTTGTATGGACCTTACTAAAATTTCGACCTTTGTGTGTACCCTACTTATTA
Source organism: Tanacetum coccineum (assembly GCA_026074375.1). Taxonomy (NCBI): domain Eukaryota; kingdom Viridiplantae; phylum Streptophyta; class Magnoliopsida; order Asterales; family Asteraceae; genus Tanacetum; species Tanacetum coccineum. The sequence continues at coordinate 37,298 of BQNB010042771.1, read as the reverse complement.
ATTTCGTCCTTTGTGTGTACTATTTAAATTTTCATGACGATTTTACCCCTCCGTTATTGATAAACAGAGGGGTAAAATTGTCACAAAATACGCACAAAGATCCAAATTAAAAAGTAGGGTACATACAACCATAAATTTTGACAAGTTAGTTACATTTTTTACCATTTGCCCTTTTTCATAAAATGGATTTACTCAATCTTTACATTATAAAATACAAACAAAATCTTATAATACTATACTGTTGAAAGCTGATTTTTTTTTTTTTGGGTCAGGATTTTGACTAGACCAGTCTTTTCTAGGATATTAGGATAGGGGTTTTAACTAGCTTCAAACTCGAGAATAAGACTGTTTCTAGGGACACCAACCCGGCCTAGAACTTGGTCCGGACCAGGATCAGCCGCTCAGGCCAAAAAAGACTAGGCTTTTACTTGTTATGCACTTGTGTAGACAGAACCATAATAACTATAAGAGAATAAGGTATATACAGACTAACTTTCATGGTAATTAATGCATCCCATGATAGATGAACAATGTCTCACCGCAGGAGCTGCCTCCAATGCCCCATCAGCAGTTGAAAAATCCACGTGCTCAAGCCCATTCTCCTTCAGAAACTTAGGACCTAGCTGCAGTAAAGAGAGATTAAACTATAACTTTCAATTTGTTAAGAAACTCAAAAATGGAACTCTGAAAGGAACATAAATGATTACATATGTGAAACCAGTGGCAACTCTTAGAGGCTTCTCAGCAGTCCATTGAGGCATTTGTGCTAATTCCTTCACTGAATTAATCTTCTCAAATATCCCATACTTTGGAATCTGCCAAGAACAGGGAACAAGAAGTCACCTAAACGTTATAAATTTTGAGCCTATAACTACCGTTTAATAGTTTGTTCGTGTCAAAAAGAAAAGCATAACTCACCGCAAGAGATAAACGACAATCGCCATATTCAAGTGCATCGTGAACAAGGATTAGATCTTCATTTCCCTACGAAACAAAATTATGAAACATAATTTAAACGTTACGATATCCGACTAAAGAACGCAAAGGGCTTGCAAAAGAAGAATGATGTAACAACACCAAAGCCACAGAATTGCTATTGTCGTCAGATTGACAGTAAAATGAAATGAGATGATCCAATAACTAGGACACAATGCCAGCACAACAAACCAAAAACCTATGTAAATGTCTATTTTTTTTCCTTTTAGCCTCCGCTTGTCAGGTTTCTTAATCATATATAATCATGACGTGTAGTACAGAACAAAATATGCTCTCTGCACTGTGGGATCAGATGTGTTGTTTTTGTGTAGAACTCGAAAAGAAAATGTATTCAAATCCTTTTAATACTCATTATAAAGTTCTTAAGAGTCAGGGCATTGTTCTTGTTATAGCTGAAATAAACTGTACCTTGAGAAGTACAAAATTGAACATTTGACATAAAAGACCAAATCTAAGCTGAGGTAACTACCATCTAAAAGTAATCCACTCAAAACAGTAACATATTTCATAGTGAATCAAGAATAATGATTCAAACATGTAATATGAATTATGAAACAAATATCAAGCTTATATCATAACAGGAAAACGAATATACAGTATACCCTTCTTTTGGTGCATATAGATTCTTACCTGTCCATATTCACTAAGTGTGTCAAGACCAACAATGCCAAGGTCTAAATCTCCTGATACTAGTTTGCGTACAATATCATTTTCACGCTGAAACCAGACTTCTACATTTGGGAGCTGCAATCAGATTGTGAATTAGTCAATTTCAAAGACAAATTTAATAACAGATGACAGCTTTGTTAACAATCTAAATGCAATGTGCTGTGTGAACCACCTTTTCCAATTATTTAATTGCAGAATGACATCTCGTGTCTTCCATAACGATAAAAAAAATTCAAAAGAAACCACATTTTTTATCGTTATTGATAGTATATCATTAGTGAAAAGTGAAACATAACACATATTCCCTCACCCACATGTATACTTACACGGCACATTTATATTTTATATCCATATTCCAAAAGAGGGCATAGTTGAATATATTTGGCCAAAACAGGTTTCCATATTGGCGGTCCAGAACTAAAAATGAATTCAATAGTCACTAAGGGCTGCAATTAAAGTATATTTAATCTCAATCTCCCTAAATTGTGCAGCTAAATTGTAAGAAGAAACAGCGTATCATTTCTCATATAAAAGAAGTTATTCTTCCCAAACAAGCTACAATTATCATTCAAAATTCAAAACAGTTGCAACTTCAATTTTTCATTATTTACGCAAGAAAACGTTTCATGTCATATATAATACCAATCACAAAATTCTTCTTTCTTTCAAAATGAACAACGTTTTACTAACACTTCAATCCTGAAAACAACATATATACAAGTCCGGTAAACCTAATTTACAATTCTATCAATAAATCGTTTCCCTGTTCATGTTACGCAACCTAACCAAGAATCCAAGATATCACCTTGGCCACCCCCAAATATGTACCTAGTAAGGAGGTGAGGCGACTTACCACTAGGCCATTTGGTGGTGGTTTTTAAAGAGTAGCACGCTCAACATTTTCAATCCAATGTCTATACAATTATTGATATTAAGGGGGTGTTTGTTTCGGCTTATATGTGGGCTTATGAGCTTATTTGATTTCGGCTTATCTAACATAAGCCCTGATTTTCCAACTTATTTTGAGACTTGTGGGCTTATATAAGTTTATTACGATATGATAAACTTATATAAGCCCATAAGTCTCAATATAAGCCACAAAATTGGGGCGTATGTTATATAAGCCGAAATCAAATAAGCTCATAAGCCCACATATAAGCCGAAACAAACACCTCCTAAGCTTTTCGAACCTAATGTATCAAGCAGGTGGTACATTCAAATTGACAAACCTGAGGAATATCGGCAACGTATTGTCTGGGATTAAGCTGCCTAACAGACAATTGACAATCCTTGATAACACAAAACAAAATTAATCATAATTAAAAATAATAATAATAAAAATATTAAATGTAATTAAAATAAGAATGTAGTAATACTTTGAGAAGGTCAAGTGTATCGGAAGCCGTACGACCTTTACTAGGCAAACCTAATCTAATCTCATTCCTGTTTTTATCTGATGACGTCATTTCCACGTTTCCGTTAACCACTGGAGACGTAACGGAGCAACATGAGATAACGGTGAATTTGACGGTAGGTGAAAATGATGATGATGGAGGGTGACGGAAGCGTGTGGTTGTTGTTGGACACTGAATGAGTGACATGGCGGAGGTGTGACGGAGTACGGTGGCGGTTTGTTATTTTCCCGGTGAAGGTTGTTTGGTGGGAAGTGATTGAGCGAGTGGACTGTAAGGGTATGATTGTTGAATTCTGACGGATGTAATTTCGTTTACTAAGCCGATGTTGTTGAATTTAGCGCGGTTCGGCCCTGCTTCGATACGACACTCCCTATCAGTAAGGACGCAATGTCAAACGTTGCAAAATTGGTTCCAACATATTGTAAAACCGATTGGCTCAGATAAGAGGTTTAAGGTCAGAGTATCTCATGGCTGCATACCTAGAGGTTGCCTAGCCAAGTTACGGACCGCCTATATTCATCATCGCCTATGGTCGATTCATATGATTTAAAAACGTATGTGAAATGAGATGCTTACCCATAATAGTCGTCAGTGCATGAAACTCATCACAACCTTAAATAACCACAACGTTAATCACAGCTGCTTAAATTCGTCGCAGCCTCCTACAGGACATTTTCCATAGCTGCAAACTGAGTAGTTCGTCCTGCCAAAATGCAAATGACGAGAGCCTTAAACAACTACAAACTTAACCAAAACGGCTTAAATTCGTTAGAGCCCCCTGCTGAAGGCATTGGTAACTTATGAAAAGTATGCAGCATAATCAACATGCTAGTCGCAAATATCATCCACCTAACAATGTAACATGCACCACTTGATCATACGAAATAGGAAAAAGAATCATGTGGAATCCACATACCGCATGTGCAATCGCCTTCAGAATGACAACGACTAGGTGGAGAAAGTGTGAGAAGAAGTATCAAGACCAAAAGGATACGTACATCACAGCTTATAACACTATAATCCACACGTTTGAAAAAGTATTCAAAACCCTAATAAGCATATACAAACAACCAAAGTACCCGTATTTCCATCAGGAAGAACAACAACACCACACCAACAACGATGTTCCAACACCACATCTAACATCTAAAAACCATAAAATTTTCACTATTGATAAGGCGTGAGAATTGATGAACTGGAATCAGTGGATGCATAACAACGAAAGAACACGCGCAAATATTAACGCCACGTACCAAAAGAGTACATAAGATAAGAAGTCAACCCAAAAAACAGGCCAACAAAGATAAGGAGTCAACCTAAAAAAAGGCCAACAAACAGGCCTTACTAAGCCTAAAGAAAGCCTACCAGGCTCTTGTCGCCACACATGAAAACAATTATTAGTAAGATATTTAAAAGGCGCGGTTTTTTAAACACATGCTCAGATAGGGAACTAATCGTGAAAAAGAGGATACACCCGGCATGGCTGCAAACCTAATAGGTTGCCTTTCCAAGTTGCGGACAATCTCAACTTTAGCCGAACCCATAAAAACTCATCATAGCCTCGTTAACAATGAATCGTAAAACCCAAACAACACCTTATGCCATGGACTAACCCGCATCAGGTTCTCAAAGTTTTCACCCACACATTCATAAATGTGATAATAAAGCTCAGATAAGGAACCGATAAAGAAAAAGAGGATACGCCCGTCATGCTGCAAACCTAATAGGTCGCCCCGCCAAGATGCGGAGTATCTCAACTTTAACATAACCCATGGAGACTCATGACAGCCTTTTATAGGGTCAAAACAACAAATACTATTCGCAAATTAACCATATGCAAATGAAGCACCAAACTTGTCACTTCATTCCCGCATATTAAAACACGAAGGACGGGACGCATTTTCCATGGCTGCAAACTGAGTAGTTCGCCCAGCCAAATGCAAATGACCACAATCTCAAACAACCACAACCATAATCAAAGTTGCTTAAACATAAGCCCAATGGCAATAAGACTCATACAAGTTGACAACTGAAAAGGTGGGTACATCCGCCATAGCTGCAAACATAACAATTTGCCCAGCCAAGATGCAAACGACCACAACCCTAATCGAACCTATCTTAATCCGTGATAATCTCCTCTCATAAAAGCAAATTAAAAGCGCAATAACCATATATAAGACAAATTATAAGCGCAATAACTATATATAAGCAATTAATCCCCGTCTGTGAAAGTCAGACAAGTTCAAAACCCAAATAAGCGGATACATCCGACATGGTTGAAAACACAATGATTTACCATCCCAATGCGTGAACAATCTGTTAGCCTTAAAATATGTCGACTTATACAAAATTACATTAGTTTCTTATAGTCGTGTCGAATAAGGACTAGAAACGTCAAGTTAGTATAGTTAGGCGACACATAGGACTATATATACCCCCTCCATACTTCCATGGAGGGGTGAGGATTCACAATGTAACCATCTCATAGTGTGTGTTTCTCTTTCTCTCTCTAGAAACACACACTCTTCCCTTTCTTTCTCTACAATTCAATAATATGGTTTTCTTTCTATTTAATCCTTTCCGACCTTCAAATCGTTGTTATATGGCTGAATCTTTATGGGTAACAATTGGCATCAGAGCCTAGGAGGAATTCGTTTTGGTAGTTTTTTTATTTAGGGTGTGTTCTTGGCAAAGCCCACGGTTTTGTTTGGTTTGGCTTATTTGGTACAAAAGCTTGAAGCTTTCTCCCTTCTAATGTTTCTTGCTTCTTGTTACATGGATTTCATAGCTTATTCAGAAACCAAATAGTTTTTTAAAGCTTATTTAAAGCTTTTTAGGTTTGTGGGTTTATATAAAGGGGCGTTTGGTTTTCGCTTTTTCGTTAAGAAGATTGATGTTCTTGATGAAAACATATGCTTAATGAAAATGTGATTAAAATGTAATATAGAAGAATGTGATCTTTAAGACTCTAAGTGCAACTCTTTCCTTCATGTGCAAAACAATTTTGAATCTCAAAGCACATGTGTAGGGGCAGTATTTCAAAATGTATGTATCAGAGGTTTTATGGTTCGATCTCTATACCCAACAACCAATTAATCTCACGACGTCGATAAAGTCATAAGGTGGTTAAGGTCAGGTATAAGTCCTACGATCCAACCAGAACCAGAGGGATCTACCCATGGACATTTCATAGATAGACTAGAAGTCCTTAGGTATGATTTGGAGAAGAATGAGAAACGGGAATAATGTTGACTAGGACATGAGTTAACACTGGAACAATCACAACAAGGTGTTAGTAATGACGTCTTAGTAAGCATTAAAGGGGTTGAAGAATGAAAAAGAAATGTAATAAATGGTGAAAAGAAAGAATCCCTCCTTATACTTTAGGCAAAAACCGGGTCAATACATAATCTATCAAAATCACAAAGATGATTGTTGGTATTAAAGACAGACATCATAGATCCAGTGATGCAATGCACAACCCTTCCCAGCCATTCGAGTTTCTCTCAAAAGAAACTTGTCTCATTTGTCACAGAGATACATACGTTATCTATTGACATCTCACTCCGAGAATGTTGATATTGAAAAGGTGGCAGTCAGCTTCAACCTTCGATTACTAAAACCAAAGTGCACAAATCGAGTCTAGAGCCAAGAGAGATCAAATTATAAATCTCATTAGGACACAATGTCAAAATACACTTGGTGAACACCATTAAGTTCATAAGTTGTAACAAGAGTCCTACACACCAATTGTTATCCCAAATATAAACCACTTCACAACAATAAGCAACACAATAATAAGGTAAATGGAATAAGCTAGAAAAGAGAGAAAAAAAAGTTGGAAGATTAGATTAGAGAGAGAAGGGAGGTGGAGGATTCACACATATGTTACACACACATGAAATGAACCAACACCCTTCACCACATGAGGTGAAGGGGTATTTATAGTTCAAGCCTTTTCCTAGGCGTAGGGCTTTCTATCTTAGGCTGGTCTTGGCTTGTGTTGGGCTTTGAGCCTGATACATGGACAATGTTAGCTTAAAGTCCAAGCCCGTTGAACCCGACTAGCCTATTACATAACAAGACTAATTAATACAAAGACGACCGACAACATTCTTGTTCGACTTATATAATTATAAGGCTAACAATCTCCCCCAATGTTGAGGTCGACTTATATCTCCCCAATGTTGACATTCTTGTTGGAGATTATCTTGAGTTGGCTTTATCTTCCCCAATGTTGAAGATTTGATTTGACTCTTAGGCTTTGCCTTCTTTGGTCTTGTCTTCGTCTTTTCTTGTTTGTAACGGCTTTGTTCATTCATGCTTAAGACGACCGATGACTTTCTTTCGGTGTCATTTATGTGATCTTGATCTTGAGCTTTTGTATTTTGACTTTGAGTTCTTGAGATCTATAATCTTGCATCATCTCCTTGACATGAATCATCTTGATTTGACTTTCTTGATCAACTTGTGCTCTTGACTGACATACTCATACTTGTCTTGAAAGCTTGTAAACTCCTCTTCTTCATCAAGGCTAACAATCTCTTCTATTGAATGTTTCTTTGGTTAAAAATCTCCTTAGAAGACAATTCCTTATTTGACTTTGAAGATCTTCGATAATAAGGAAGTTCATGATTATCAGAGTTGCTGAATTTGACATGAACTTGAGCTTTCTGACCGATTACATTCTTGTTTAGCAGTAACCGTCTTGATGTTTAATGATTGACTTTTAAAGCTTGAGTATGAGCATGTGGTAATGAATCCGACTTAGTTGGAATAGGGCTGTAAAATCGACGTTTGTACCTGCATTTGAATGTTAGTAATAAACAGCAGATATGGACGCATATGGCTTTGTCATTCGTTAAGATTTGGTTGCATTAACCTCCGGTTCCGTGAAGACCGACCTGTGATCAGGTAGGTTCAATTTGGAAGAACCTCCTTGACAGGATTTCTAGCTTAAAGCGTAGGATCTTCTAACACAGATGTATTAGATTTACCATGCTTGCTTGTTCTCATTACCGGAACGTCTAAAAGAAGACAACACGATAAGAGTGAATCAGATAGTTACTATCTTTCTGATTAAGTCGTTAATTCATTTACTGTACCAAAATCGATATCTAGTTAGCACAAGCTCGATTCATATAGAATCTCACAAGTCACCTACCGCAGTGTTGTTTGATGATGACACTGGAAGGATTTCTATTCGTCACTGTGAATACTAAAGAGTATCACTCTGAATGTTCTGGGAAGATCTCAATGATAATTGATAACGCCCAAATTATACATGTTTTCGGTGGGGTTATTTGCATATATTTAATCATTTATCGTGAACTTTTGATACTTAATAGCATGAATTGCTTGCAGGTTCACTTAAAGATATCCCGAAGATAAACACAACAAATATCGAGTATTTATGCTAAAGAATACAACATACAAAAAAAGATAAAATTCAAGTTCTAAAGTGCAAAAGTACGCCGCACTTACAACCTTGTGCGCCGCACTTTCTCAATAAAACATTTATTACCCTCGCATTTAATCACTAAGTACGCCGCACTTACAACCTTGTGCGCCGCACTTTTACCCCTGACTTAGCCTATATATAGGGGACGAAAACCACACATTTCATTCATCCCCTCATCCCATAAATCCTTCCTCTCTTTATTACTCAATCATCTCATTAAGAAATTCTTTATCCATTCCACCATAAACACCACACCCTTTTGAAGATTCAAGATCAAACGATCAAGAACGGAGTAGAATATCAAATTAGTATATTGGAATCATGGAATTTCATGTTGAAGCATCTTATGTTATGAACCTCATAGCCATGAGAGGCTAAATCTCTCATGACTACTCGGTGATGTTATGATAATGAATAAGTGTTTGGTATGACCGTGATCTCTTTAATCTCAAGCTTATGTTGCAATCATGTTATATCTTATCTTATCAGTTTTTGCTTATCAACTTAGATTATATAATCATACCGGTATAGGTCGAAAGACCTGTTATGATCTATGTGGTTTTAAAGATTTGTTTATGGTCTTTAACGTCTGTGTTGAGAAATCCACTTTCGTGAATTGATAAACAAAATAAGTTTTGATATAATAAGTAACTAAACTATTTGAGTGACACATTTGGTCTAGTCTACTAAATATAAGTCTGGAGTTAATTAAGTTAATTTGTGAAAACGTTTTCTGACGAGAAATCCTTTTTATAAGTTAAAGGTTCCAAATTCAAGATCATTTCCAACACTTATACATTCTTTTCAACTATCCGAGTAGTCATCTTTATTATCATTGGTAAAACAAAAAAGTTATTTTCAAGTTAAAGTTTATTTTCTTTCTGATTATCTAAACGCTACTCAATTCCTTGTGGACGACCTAGTCTTATCTAAAAAGATTATACTGCACACGTGGGTTATACTTTTACCCGTGTGTTTCCCTATAATAAAATTGGTATTTTCAATCATTATAAATTTAAAACTTTTGAAACACATCAAAGTTTTTAGCGCCGTTGCCGGGGATTTTTCAGCGGTTCTGTAGTCAACCTTGGAAAAATACTTTAACTCCCCCTCTTTTTCAAAAATTGTTGTACAGTTTTCTGACAAACTGACCTTAACAATTTCTTTCTTGGATGCATACACGTGCTTCCAATTCTGAACTTGTTGAACCTTTACCTGAACCTGAACGTACTCTGAATCAGAGACTTTCATCGTAAGAATGAGGAGAGTTTTACATTGATGCAAAGATACAATCACCACAACACCTCCGAGAATTGCTCTACCCGCCAATTCTTAAATCAACTACTTCTGTTTACTTTCTTGATGTTATTCGTAATACATTCCCATTTGATGATGAACCCTTGATGGGCTGCCGAAAGTGTTGTCGCTCCGAACTCACGGTTCTCGTTTATCACTATCCTGAGAACTGTAAACGATGTTGCCATTAAAGGTAACCCTTGACCCTTGTCAAAGGAAAACAATTTGTATGGTAGACACCAAAGCCGATCACTCATAAACACATTTCATGAGAATTCTCTCGTAATCTGCGATATGTTTAAATATAGAGATACTGAAAATGAAGTTATTCGCCTAATGATGTTTCTCCTATCACTCACTGAAGAAGCAAAAACATTGGATGAAGCGAAACTCAACGAAGGGAATACTGAACGTGGGTGAACTTCGAATGATTTTTATTAGCACGATGTCTTTCCCCCAACTCTTTTTTACCGACTCCTCAGAGAAATCCGCGCCTTTTCTCAACATGAAAACGAATCTCTAACCCACGCTTGGCTTCGTATGAAAGAAATACTCCAAAATTGCCATGGTCGTAACCTTTACAAAGGTAATATTATCAAAATCTTTTATCATGGTCTCAACGAAATAACCCAAGAAGTTCTAAATACCGCACCTGGTTGTATTTTCCTCTATAATACGCCAAATCAAGCTTATCAGCTTCTCGAAGATAAAAGTCTCAGGTATATCTGGCTATTGTAATAAACCTGATGGTCTCTGATGTTCAGCCTTTACTTTTGAGCAAGTCAAACACTTACTAACATATGTAGCTATATCCTTCTTTATACCTAGCCACCAATACATGTCTCTCAAATCATAATACATCTTATCCGCTCCCGGGTGAATAAAGTAGTAGCATGTGCCTCATCCATAATCGTAGTCCTTACATCACCAATCAAAGGAACCCATATCATATCCATAAAGTATAAACCTCCATCTCCCTTCTTTTCCATTTGCTGATCCAAGTCACGCAACATTTTTGCCGGTGTATTCTCTTCCTTGGTCGCCTCATCCTGAGTAGCCAACAAGTTTTCCTTAATACTAGACTGAATTGACCATAGACCATTGCTCGCAGCACACTTCGGATCACGTCTTGTCCTTCCTACCTTTAACACGTCGGCCACTACATTCGCCTTCCCTGAATGGTAGCGAATCTTACAATTAGTCACTAAAAAGTTCAATCTATCTTATTTGGCACATATTTAACTCCTTCTGGTCGAATATATGATGAAGACTCTTATGATCCGTAGTAGATCTCCATTTATTCTGTCTTGTACAAGTAAAGTCACATAATCTAAGAGCAAAGACTGACTGCAACCTCAACATCTAAATATTGCGTGGTATAGTTTCTTTCTTCGTGAATCATTAAATTGACGTGATGCATACACAATCACCTTCCATCTTTCATGAGCCACATCTCAAATACCTTGATTTGACACGTCATAGTCACTACAAAATCGCTGCTATAGTGTCCAGGCAACGATAAATAGGTGGCAAACACCAGATTGTCCTCAAAGTCTGAAAAGTCTTCCTCTGTTTCCACGCCCCACTCATACTTCTGATCTCTGTGTCATGACGTAAGAGGGTTTAACAATTATATAAAAAGACGATAAAAACGTACGAGATAGTAACCAGCCAATCCTAAAAATAACCGTATTTTGACGGTGTCTTAGGAGCTTTCCAGTTCTTCACTGCTTCGATCTTGCTTGGGTCCACTAGTACAAATATGGGATTTCATCACACATGCTGTTTTTTGAACGGCCACACAGTCAGATATTTATGTGACTAAATGTACTAGAATAAAATAAACACCACACTTGAAACTCATTTGTGTGACCATTACCGTATTTCATTGTCACATATTTGAATATTTATGTGACTAGAGGCAACTGGTAATTTTTTGTTCATTATTTAGTCACTTATAATTTGGGACGTGTGACAGATACAAATAAGTTTGAAACATTAGTCATACTATATATATACATATGTGACAAATATATGTCACACAATTGAACAGTGTGACCAAAATCCATATATGGTCACATGGAAGAATATGTGTGTAATGGCTAAATCATATAGTCAAGTTTGTCACACATTATTTAAAAGTGACTAGCTATTTTTTCGCTAAATATTTAGGCCACAATGAATTTTAAAATGTGATGAACACAGATCTGAAAAGTAAGTTTGAAGCATTAGTCACGATGTACATTTAAAAGTGACAAATATATGTCACACACTTGAACAGTGTGACCAAATGTCATATATGGTCACACTAAACCATAGACATACATGATTAAAGTTAACCAAAGATTCTGATCATAAAGTCATTGTAAGCTTAAAATGTGTGTCAAAATTCGATACAGATTGTTTGTCAAGCTATCCACTTACGCGGGCACTCAAATAAACCAAAAAAACTTAAATATTTTAGGCGGCTTATTTCCCTCCCTAATTTTTATTACTTCCACAAAAACCCAAACTTTTCCCCCTTCACTCACAAACCCTAACCCTCTATTCTTCGCAGCTGCTTACAGCCGATTCCATATCATCAAGGTAAATAATTTATTTGTTTTAATTTTTTTTACAGCCGATTCATATCGGGGTTTTATCATGATGATTCACATTAGAGGTTTTGTTATGATGATTGATTATAGGGGTTTTGTTAATTTCAATCTTCATTTTAATTGTGAGTCAATTAGTGTGTGATGTTAATTTAGTGTGTTTTTTGGTATTTTTATCATGATGATTCATAATAGAGAGTTTTATTTTATGGAGAATTCCATTTAGTGGTTTTGTAAAATTAATTTCAATCTTCATCAGTCATAGAGATGCTTTGTATTAGACTTATAAGTTTTATTACCAGAATATTCCAGTTAATATTAAAAAGTCTTTGTTAGTTTTGAGATAAAATTGTAATAATGATTCAATTTATAGATCGAAATTTCATACGGGAGGAAGATGTTTTTGTTTAGGTTTTAATCGGAATGTTGCTGGCTAAGTAGGTATGTTGAATTTACATTGTTTGAATTGTTAGTATTAAGGCCTTTACTAATTAAGATTGAAAGTATGGTAGAATGTGGTTAATTATATTGCATGGTGTGTGTTTTATTATGACTTGATTCTAGGCGAACACCAAGTGTTCGACAATTAAGGTATATGGTAGTCGAAGATTATAGACATACTAATTTACGTTAATCTATAGAGTTATATGTTTACGTCATTAGTGACGCGTGTTTAATGCACGTGAATAATTTAGGGTCATGAAAAACTACAACGTGTACGAAATATGCCCGTTACTATCAGAATAAGGGGTGGAAACCAGCTTTGGTTTGTGCATATAAATTTAGGGCCGGTGCTTTTGATCAGTTGAAGTATGATGCAACAAACGGTCCTGGTATTAGTTCATATTTTATTAGATAAAATACAGAGTTTTTGTAAGTTGGCTTTTAAAAGAATTGAGCTACTAGCTAGGGCTGCTTGTTCATGTACATTTTGTGTGTATTAGTAGTTTGTAACTCTCATTCATATTCTCCAATGTTCAGGTTTGGCTCACCTTCACTCCCTAAGCCCTCGTTTGGCACACAAGGACTTTAAAACAGCAAATGTTCTTGTGGATGAAAACTTTATAGCCAAGGTTGCTGATGCAGGGGTCCAGAATTTCTAGGAAATTGACACAAGGCCGGCCCATCTATCTCAAGATTTATAGTATGGATGAGGTATATCCTGTTCTCCGGAGTTATACCCTTTTCGTATCTTCGTTTGTATTCACAATTTATGGAACAATGTCTAAAATTGTATTTGTGATAGGGTGAGAGAGTTCAGACGCTTCTCAGAAAAAAAGTGACATTTACAGCTTTGGTGTATTCCTTCTGGAGTTGGTTAGTGGTCAGGAAGCAACGGAATTGCTATCTTCAGACTCCAACCAAAATATTGTTGAATGGGTACAAAGCCCATCACTATTTGTATATGTTTCTAATGTGGCTGTTCAATTGTTATATAATCTTGATTTTGTTGCTTTAAAAGGTACGTGACCATCAAGAAGCAGGTACCTTATCTAGTATTATTGATCCACAGCTTAGGAACAGTTTCACAGCTGAATGTATGGAAGAGTATATCCAGTTGATAGTTCGATGTGTTGAAGTTTCTAGTAAAAGAAGGCCAACAATGAGTTATATAGTAATGGAACTCGATCGAATACTTGAAAAAGAAATGAGCTTGACAACAATCATGGGGGAAGGTACCCCGGTTGTGACACTTGGAAGTCAACTATTCAGGGCTGCAAAATGAGCTCCCATCATGCATGTGGAAATTATTTTAATAATTTCATCTCCAATTAATGTGTGTGCTTGTGAAAATAACATTTATCTTTCTTCTTCTTTTTTTTATGTTTGGGAAGGAGATTCAGACTGTTTTGGATAAGTGTAGTAAAGAAACAAGCTGAATGGTTTTATATTTTTCTTTCCTCAATTTCTCAATAACTTTTTTGTTGTTTACTTCCAAGAAGAAACAAACCCTGAGTATTAACTTGATGTTTGAATATAAGGAAGAAGGTTTGCGATCTTGGCGTGTCTGATATTGTACATGATATGATTCCTTGTTTATCAATTTAAACATTTGGTTGTTGGTATTTGTTAATATTTTTCTACAGCTAGACTTTGTCTCAAAGATTGAAGATTCTAGAACTTTAGTACATTATTGAATACCGGATACTTAGGTCTGGGAGGTACATGAGACCCGTGGAAAAATGTTAGCTTATACCCGATAATGATTGTTAGATATAACTAGAAGAACATTTTAACTGCTTCTTAGACTATGCAAGAGTTATCTATAACTCCAATATGCTTAATTTGCGGCTGACATGATATTTCACAAAGCCCGAACACGTGGGCAGCTGACTAGTCCTCTACTTCTGTACTGCTGTATACAGTCTGTCACACGAAGAGCTGAATGTATGAGCATATATACATTGATTTACATTACAATGTAACTTAAGAGAACCCGGATAAAAATAAAAGTCACCTTCTCCCTAATGACTATGAATGGCCCTTCTGATTGGCAATAAGAGCAGGATCGACCGACAACCTATGCAGTAGACAACTTTTGAAGAAAAGAACCCAAAAGTGATGTGCATTTGTTACACGTATATTTCACTTCCAGCAAGTGTTGAAAAACTTCAGATAGTCGGGTGACAACTCTTACTATACCGAAAAAGTTTCCAACATAGTCATCTCTGCAAATGAAATAACAGGATAAATATGATTGAGTCATCAACAAACTGTTAACAAACTAATAGCCAAACTAAAAAGGTGATAGATCTATCATATATATATATATATATATATATATATATATGATAGATCTATCACCTTTTTGGTTTGGCTATTAGTTTGTTAACAGTTTGTTGATGACTCAATGATATTTATGCTGTTATTTCATTTGCAGAGATGACTATGTTGGAAACTTTTCCGGTATAGTAGGAGTTGTCACCCGACTATCTGAAGTTTTTCAACACTTGCTGGAAGTGAAATATACGTGTAACAAATGCACATCACTTTTGGGTTCTTTTCTTCAAAAGTTGTCTACTGCAGAGGTTGTCGGTCGTTCCTGCTCTCATTGCCAATCAGAAGGGCCATTCACAGTCATTAGGGAGAAGGTGACTTTTATTTTTATCCGGGTTCTCTTAAGTTACATTGTAAAGTAAATCAATGTATATATGCTCACACATTCAGCTCTCCGTGTGACAGACTGTATACAGCAGGTATCAGAAGCTTACCCTTCAAAGCCGTCATTACCTAGTTTCCCCTACTACTGCTCTAATATCCATAGAAGTCATACTTCTTGGAAAGTTGATTGGTTGTGCTCGCCTTGGCCAAGAAATTGTAATTCCTTCCTTATGCCTATCTTTTTTTTCTACAACTGTCATATCAGTAAAATCACCTTTTCCCTTTGCAAATATACAAGAGATCACAGGTATCTACACAAAAAACTATGATTTCCCGTTGGCTGCATAACATGAGTTTTCCGCCTACACCAAAGTGTTTGAAGCAAAATATGTTGCAAATAAGAAAGAGCGTCTTTTCCCCTATTTGCTTAACGATTCTGTCAAGGAACAAGTTCTGCATATGTCTAAAGACCCGCAGATTAACACGAAGCAGTTCATCAGATATATGGTTTCTTCTAACATTGGAGAAGTAGTTTGTATCTTTGTTGCAGCTGTACATGGAATACCTGACACTCTTGTCCATGTAAGCTGCTTCTCATCTCTGTACTTGTATGATAAAACATTAATGTTGCCAATATGATATTAATACTGCTCATGGTTAATATTGCTCAACATTAATGCGCCAATATGAAATTAGTGCTGCCTGTTGGTAATTATTAATGTTGCTTATATATTAGTGATGCTGGTTCTTTGTTAATACTGCTATTAGGATTAAGGGAAATTATTGCTGCTAATATATATGTTAATATTGTTCGAGTATATTAGTGTTGTTAAAGAAGTTTGTGCTATTGTAGTACCTTTGATTGTTATTTTTAAGATATGCGTGTTTGTGTAGTACATTGTGTTGTGGTTGTAGGCATGGTGATGGTGATCGTTGATAGTGGTGTAGGATGACGAGCTCCGCTGACAGAAGAGAGACATGTAGCAGCTTGGCATCTTTTTAAAGAAACAAGCAAATAACTATTATTTTATGCAACTACTTAGAATTGTTCATAGATTTTGTTCAACTGAGAATTTGATTATGTACGATATTACAATTGTATATTTGGTTCAATTATATACATTCGAGTTTTATTTAATTTGAAATTGCTTTTTGTTTTTAATTGATCTGTTATATATATATATATATATATATATATATATATATATATATATATAATGACATAAATTATTAATTTTTTATATATGACTAAAAGATGCACTCACATAATATGGTCACGCTTATCAACATTATTGGTCACTCTTTGTTTAATTTGATGTGTGACTAAATATTACAAAAGGCCACACTAACATAAAATTCATGTGACCATTGGATGATCAATAGTCACACAAAATACACATTTCTTTAATTTAAACACCATATGGTCACACTTATTAACACTTTTAGCCACTTTATGCTTAATTGTATGTGACTAAACACCGAAAAGAAACATGCTTTGTATGACTAAATGTTACAAATGGCCACACAAACATAAAATTCATGTGGCCATTGGATAAACATTAGTTACACAAAATACATATTTCTTCAATTTAAATACCATATGGTCACACTTATTAACACTTTTGGTCACTTTATGCTTACTTGTATGTGACTAAATACAAAAAAAAAACATGCTTTGTGTGGCTAAATATTACAAAAGGACACACAAACCTCAAATTCGTGTGGCCATTAGATGATCAATAGTCACACAAAATACACATTTCTTCAATTTAAACACCATATGGTCACACTTATTAAAATTTTGGTCACTTTATGCCTAGTTGTATGTGACTAAATACCCAAAACAAACATGCTTTGTGTGGCTAAATATTACAAAAGGTCACACAAACATAAAATTCATGCGGTTATTGGATGAACAATAGTCACACAAAATACACATTTCTTCACTTTAAACACCATATGGTCACACATATTAACACTTTTGGCCACTCTATGTTTAATTGTATGTGACTAAATATACAAAAAAAACATGCTTTGTTGGTTGTACATTGTTTACGGTCACTAAATTGTACCTATTTAGTCACACAAAAAATGTGGATACGGACACTAAAGCTTTCTTATGTGTGACTAACTCGAATGCATGACCGTAGGTGACCTACGGTCATCGACCTTTTGTCTCACACGAAACATTTTCGCGTGGTGTGACTATAGTAATAGTACTTACATTTTTTGGTGTGACCCAAATACCGAAATTTTTGTACTAGTGATATAAGTGGCGCGTCAGAGAATTTAGTAACAAGGTGTTCAGGACGTGGCCGACTTAATGAGGATCTAGAATCATCCACGTAGCGATGGCGCCAGGATTACAACGCGACGCCGTTGCAGCGATATCTCTATATATACTAAACTGATTTTAGTGTTTAAGGTGTGTAACTTTAATTAAACTTTGGGAGAAAGCGAACCTTACTCTGTGTTAGCAGCTGGTTCAAAGGTCGTTTTTTAGGTACTCAAACCCTATGTACTATCCTTGAATACATGTTTTAATTCAAGTAAGGTTATTTATCATTAAGTCATTCATAGTCTATGTTTTAATGATTATAATCTATTTCTTTCTTTTATAACATGTGAGCTAAACCTTCCTTTATATTTCAGTATGATGAGTGCATGAAAGTCTAGAAGATTGTAGATCCTTTTACTATTGCTTCTTGATTGATGATAGCGTGTTAGGTTCAAGAAAAACAAGCGTTTGTCTGTACGTTGTAGACACATCTAAAAACTCGAGTGCGTATAAAGGATACCACTCGTAACAAGTCTCTCAACTACCTTGCCCTTAAAGAGAGTGTTGAAACACCTCTTTAAGAATATTCACATGCATTGTTAATGTACTCTTAGGGCCTTGTAATAGTCTTCTAATATCTTACCTTGTGCGTTGCCCTAAACGGAATAACGCGAGCGCGCGAGAGTGACGGCGGGATTCGTCAATCCTTCATGACCTAGGAAATACTACACATATCATCACAAGTGTGACATAAATCATGAAAAAGAAGCGATCTGATAAGTCAGTACAAGATTAAGTAACTACATTTAAATTATCATAAAGTGTGATCACTATTATCTTTAGATATTAGTTTAGTTATTAGTTAAACAAACCAACCTCTCAAACCATGATATTTACTTGCTTTCCTATAAATATAAAAATACAAAAAGAATCTTCTCTCAACCCCTAGAATTCTTTAGACCGTGACAAGCTTTCCAACCTATTCCCCTAATAAAGATAAAAACCTCCCCCGAATCTTGCCTATACTAATACTACAACGGTTAAGGTTCTCTGCCTAAGGAGTTTGTAAAACTTCTTGTAATATCCCTTAACGATAAACCATCATATAATCCACTCCATTGGTATCTGAGTGTGTTTCCCGTGAGCTTGTTTGTAATGTTTTATTAGTTGTATCTAGCACTTTAGCATTGGTTTATGCCCCAAACGCCTTATGTTTGCTCCTATTATATTTTTTATATGATCCGGGCGATCACATCCAGACCAATTCACATATCGGAGCAAATGTTTATTAGCTATGTTCGTACACATTACAGGTTGCTTGTATTTCCTTTCTCATTATTTTGTTACATTTTCTCCATGACATTGTTTTCATTCAGAGTTGTTGCTGAAGGTGGAGATCACTGTTTCTCCTCCCTTCAGCTTCAGCTAAAGTTTTCGTTTTACCTTAAGCCTTACCCATATGTGCTTCATCTTTATGTGGTAAGTGTGTTTCATTTTACGGTTATCGGGATAGCGAGCCATCCGAAGCTTTTAACCGTGCTACGTGTTTGCATCATTGTTTATTTAGTCTAACAAATTTACTTTTGTATGCAAGTAAAAAATCAAAATTTTTATATAAAAATAGAAGGGCCCTCCAAGTTAGGCTAACACGCTAAACTTTAAAAATGGCTACCTCGTATGAGTTACATATGCTACTAGATATCTGTTTAACGATTAAAAGTGTTTCTTTCAGTTTCTCCCACTTATTTCTAATTTAGTTGTCTTTTGCTCTGTACATTCTTGCCGCTTTACCTTCTTTTGCATCGTGTTTCCTTGTACTTTTCTCCTTGACCAAGAACTTCTTCACTAGATGATCCTTTTTCCCTCCAGAGAGAGCTTTGGATTGGCACAGATTAATATGTCCGTAGACTATGTCCGTACTTCGGCAGCCCATTTCGCCAACAATCCTTCTCTTCTGGAGATCTTTAGTATTTCCTCCATTGGTACATCGGTTACCACTTTAACCTTATGTTTTCTAAAGATTACTCTTAAGGATCTTGTTGTGTGAATTAGTGTTTGTACCATCTTTTTCGTTGGGGTGTAGCATATTTCCATTCCTTATAGCGGTCGGCTCACATAGGAGACAAGTATTTGGATTCCTTCTCTCTCTACCAGCAGCACAAAACTTATTGTCTTACTTCTTTGTCGTGGACATGGCATCATAACCTCTCCTTCATTTGGATTAGCCAATGTTTGTAATTTGTTCAATTTCCTTTTTATCCTTTGGAGGGCTTCTTTGGCTTTGTTCGTCCAGCCATATCCTTCTGTTGTCTCGAACCTCATTCGGACCTTGCGAATGGGGTACTTCAGCTCCGCAAGTTTTGGGATGAATTTGCTAATGGCTTTTAGTTGTAAGAACAAACTTCGTATTTGATTTGAACTTTTTGGGGTGGGGCTTAGGATGATTGCCTGCACTTATTTTGGGTCTGCTCTTACTCCCTCCCTTGTTACCATATGGCCTAGAAACCTTCCTTCCTTCACTCTGAACGAGGACGTGATCGGATCAATCTTGATGTTCACTCTTTTTAACTTTGTTAGTGTTTCTTCCATGCCTTGAATTAGGTCATGCTTATTTTCGCTTTTTATTACTATTTCTTCCAATTATATTTCCACGTTTCATCCTCTTTGATCGGCTAAGACCTTTTCCATCATCCTCTGAAGTGTAGCCGCCGAGTTCTTTAATTCTTTCGGCATGTGGGTGAAACAGTATAATCCTTCTTTCATATGAAACCTGGTTTTTTCTTCGTCATCCTCTGCCATTCTTATTTGGTTGTATTCCTTCGGAATTCATAGGAAATATTTGTATGGGTATCCCCTTATCGATGCTAGCTCTTCCCCTGTTAGACTTAGTTTTTATTAAAGTGATGGTCATTAATATTCCTGAACCTTGTATTAGTCTAGTTCATGTTCCTAGGAATTCTATAAGATAATTGGGTCTAAGTTGCGGGATTAAAGCCCATTAGATATCAAGCCCGGTCCATGGAAGCCCACCAAAGCCCATGGCCGGCCAATAGCTACTATATAAAGCCCTCTCCAAGTGTGGAGAGGGTGTTTGTTCTCTTTCTTTCTTTCAAGCTAATCAACTATTCTCTTGTTTTCTCTCTAGTTCTTTTTCTCTCTAAAACATCTCTCTCTCTAGAAAGCATTTCGTGTTTATGTATGTGTTATGATAAGGCTATCATGTGGTATCAAGAGCTCATGGTTCATTAGTGTTAGTGATTTGCTTATTTAAGCTTATCTTCGAGCTTATTTAGGTGGTTAAGTCAAACCGTGGCTTATTTCTCAATAATAAGCTCACAGATTGTTGTTGTTACTAGCTTATTTGGTCTAAAGTTCAAGTCTTTCTCACATCTACCTCCTATAAGCTAATTTAGTAGCTTATTTGCTTGCATAAGCTCATGTTTTTTAGCTTATTTTGTCCTTGGATTCCTTGTTAAGCTACGATTTTCTTGTTTGTTTTATGGTTCTTAGGTTTAGCTTTTAGTTCCTAGCTTATTCTAGCTTATTTCGTGGCTTATCTCTTGATTTTTGTGGCTTATTTGTGAGTTGAATAGCTTATTCTTCAAGTCTAGTTCTTGGTGGTGGTTTAGTGAAGTCTAGATAATAATTGTACCTTATTTTGTTTGTTACTCGAAAATTAGCTAAAAAATGAAAACTAGTACAAGTAGCGGTTTGTACTAGTGGTCCCAAATTGTCGCAGAGGTTTGGCTGTCGTAGAGGTTTGGATGTGGTAGAGGTTTGGCTGTCGTAGAGGTTTGGATGTGGTAGAGGTTTGGCTGTCGTAGAGGTTTGGCTGTGGTAGCAGTTTGGTTCAACATAGAACGGTTTACTAACAGGTCACGGGGGTTTATCATTTTTCTTGGTCAATCTAAACGTTACTTTGTCAAATTCAATACTCCGTAGCGGTTTGGTAATTTCTCAAGGTGGCGGTTTGCTAATAGCCAACGGTTTGACTTAGGTGGCGGTTTGCTAATAGCCAGCGGTTTGACTTAGGTGGCGGTTTGCTAATAGGCAGCGGTTTGCCAAACTTCGTGGTGGTTTGATCATCTTTTTAGTGGTTTGATACTTCGTGGAGATTTACCGACGTCATGTTGGTTTGCTGACTTCGTGGAGGTTTGCCGACTTCGTTGAGGTTTGCCGACTTCGTGGAGGTTTTCCGACTCCGTGGAGGTTTGCCAACTTCGTGGAGGTTTGCCAACATCATTGAGGTTTTCCAACTTCGTAGAGGTTTGCCAACTTCGTGGTGGTTTGCCATTCCATACTTAGACAAACTTCCGTATAACACAAACTTGGACCATTAATCATCAAGGACTTATAACTTAAACTTGAACTTAAAAGATCTTTAATCCAACATCAACAAACCTTAATTTAAACAAATATCTTATTCACGATTTCTTCTTGGCTTTGTAAAATCCCGTAAAACTTTTATTCTTTTTACGGTTTAAGTCATAGATTTGTAAAATCTCGTGAACTTTCAAGGACTTAACCATTCTACTTCAATCAAAAGCTAGTTAAAACCACTTATCACTAAAACGATCCTTACTTATCATTTTACATCAATTTTGCAATGTCGACTCAACAAGACATCAATGCTATTAGAGCACAACGACTTGCAAACATACATGCTCCTTTGGCATTAATGACAAACACTCAGCCACCGACACTCAGCCGTCCATTTCACCCAGAGCGCGAGGTTCTTCACTCCACGCGCACCAACACACCGCTCACCCACAGCCACACACCATCTCCCTACCACACACCCCACACAAACAGAGAGCGCGCAGAGCGCGCGCTACTCTATATATGCCCGCGAAACACCCACCCACAACCACACCCTTAACACAACTCGACACTCACCAAACCCTCCTGCAAACTCCGCCTCCACGAACTTCTCACCAATCTCGAAAACTTACAATGCGCTAAAATCCCAAAGATGACCTCAGATCCCATACAACTTGCGCAATAGACACTGAGCACATGTACTACTCGTTTCTAAATGCATTTACTCGAAACGACATCACTCCAACTAAACAACGACCCAATGAAGTTTCACAAACCCGAAACAATGTCAAGGGCACAACCGGGTATGGAATAGAATCAAACAGATTAACAGCTAATGGTTGATCAAACCCTAAAACATGCAGATTGCACAACCGGGTATGAATATGAATCAAGACAAACAGATGCTAATGGTTGAAGATAATGTTGGGAACCAGTTTAGACCAAATGCAGTGTAGAATTTCAGGAATCAAGTTGATCTAAATGCACTTCTGAATCTAGGTGTTCAGAATGATGGAAATCAAATTGGGCTTAGTATTGATCCAGGGATTGCAAATGAGTATGGGATTAGAAATGTTGTAACAGAACGGGCTGAGGGTAATGGTAATGATAAAAATGGTACCCAGATAAGGTGTTGCAACTGTCATGGGGAGGGTCATCATGCCAGCAACTACACAGTAAAGCCAGGGAAATAGGATGCTTCTTATCTTCAAAAACAGATGCAGATTGCTCAAATGGAAGAAGCAGGGATCCAACTCACTCAAGAGGAATTTTATTTCATAGATGATGCAGGTGCTTGTGAAGAGATTAAGAGAGTAAATGCCAACTGCACTTTAAAGGATAATTTGCAGCAAGCATCAACATCGAGTACTCAAACTGACAAAGCTCCCGTCTATGACTCAGACGGATCAGCCGAGGTACACGACTGTGACAATTGCTATAATAATAATGAGATAGTTAATATGTTTACTCAAGAGGAGCAGTATACTAAGCTACTCGAGCCGATTCCTGAACCACACCAAGTATAACAGAATGATAGTAATGTTATTTATAAGGTTTCTAGCGTGGAACAAGATGGGGAAACAATAGAACAACATCCTGCAATTGTTGAGGAAACACGTGCTTATTTATAATCTCTATATAATAATTTAGGAATTGAAGTTGAGAAAGTCAACTCGGTCAATCGCAAGTTGAGAGAAACTAATGCTGATTTGACCACTAAGCTTGCTAGATATAAAAATCAAGAAAAGTGTTTTGAAATTAGTCAAAAAAAATATGACAAACTTGAAAGGTGTTATCAAAAGTCTGTTTATCAAGAGCAATGTCTGACTAAAAAGATAAATGCACTTCACTTAAGTTATGCTAAAACGATAACGACTTGAATGAGGAAATTGCAAATTTAAATAACCAGCTTTCAAAAGAAAAATCAACTGTTTCTTCTCTTCAAGAAGAAAAGAAAAGGTTGAAGTCCGATTTTGAAATACGCGAAGACTAGCTTCTTGATAAACAAATTCAACTTGAGAATAAGATAAAGGAATTAGATAATATTTTGGTCAAAATAGGTCAATCGATTCAAACGATGCACATGCTTTCACCTAAGCCAGACTCGTTTCACCACACTGACCAGAAAATGGCTTTGGGTTATCAAAATCCTTTTTATCTCAAGCAAGCTTAGCAGAAATAACAAAGTTTGTATAATGGCAAAGTTCTATTAGAAAAGCATGATCCTTCTGCTGTGTATAATTCGAAGGAGACATTGTAACTTGCTCAAGAGAGTCGCTTAAAAATGAAACAACTAAACAAAGAAATAAAACCAGCAAATTATACAAAGAGTAATCATCTTTCAGGGGCTTTTGTTTCTCAAATGGCCAAGTCACGTGAAGAGTTGTATTTTTCAAATACTTCCAAAACGGCCAATGTTTCTAAATCAATTTTTATACCAAATGAAGAGTTTTCGGATGATACTACCCCAAGTATTGCACGAAAATTTCTAGATAAGATAAAAAGCACCATTGTGACTCTTCAACGTGTTGTCAAACAAAAAATGACTTTAGATATACACAATTGGTCGTCTTTTGTTCACCAAGAGATTCACAAAATTGTAAAAGATGAAATTTTCCCTATCATTGACCAAGTTGATGCTAGAGTGCAGAATTTTGAAATACAATTTTTAAAAGAAGCAGCCATATTTGTTCGAGACTTCAAATCTCTTGTAAAAGAAACTGATGAATCCCTTGCTAAGCATAAGGCATTGGAATTGGAAATTAAGCGTCTCTTGCAAGCAATCGTCAGTCAGGATATTATGTCTATTGTGCAAAGTAATTTTGTTGTAGATACATCAAATCTCCAAACTGAGCTTGAACGTATAAAAGAACGATTTGAAAATTGTATCATTAAAAAGGAGAACGACTATGCTAAACTTTGGGATGATTGGTACAGAAAATGTAAAGAATGTAAATATGACAAAATTTCATATGATAAAGCTTATAATGACATGCAACAAAAGATCAAACGGTTGCAAACTCAGTTGGGAGATCTCAAGGGTAAATGTAAGGGTACCCCATTCTGTATTAGATACCCTTGATCCTTTGTCTCAGAAACTTGAAAATGAGAACGTAGAATTAGAGTTTCAGGTTCAGAATTATGAAAAAGAAAATGAATATCTTAAGACAACATACAAGAACCTTTTTGACTCTATCAAAGTGGCACGGGCTCAGACCAAATCAATAATTGACTCTTTGCAAGATAAATTACATGACACGATTTATGAAAATGCTAAGTTAAGAGCTCAATTATTTGATAATGTTTCAGAATGAAAGGATACCACCAAAGGTACGAGTGTGAATACTCAGTTTTGCAAGCAATCAATTTTGGGAAAACCACCTTCTTCTTCTAGATCAAAAATCTATTATGTAACTCCTTTTCCAAAATCTAAGGGTCTTCCCAAGATTGATGAGTCACATGCTTTGTCAAAACTAGTCACTTCAAACTCGACACCTTCCTCTCGAGAATCAAATGTTATGAATAATGAAAGAGTGATTGCTCCAGGAATCTTTAGGATTAATCCTTTTAAAGCTTCTAGGGTAGATAACTTTCTGCCTAACAAACATGTAAAAGCAAGCATTAGGACAAAACCGATCACTATTTCACAACCTCGTGTCATCACTAAGAATGATGTAAATTCTAAAACAAATGGTTTCTCTCCTAAAGACATCAAAAGTACTACTAGGACCAGAAGACCATAGCCTAGGAACAATTCTAAGAATCAAAAGGTCCCTTCTAAATCTAAGAGTAGTTGTCTCTCGCATCATTTAGATAAAATAGAAGAAAACCATAGGAATTTACAGTCTTCTTCTAAATAGAAACATACGTCATCTACATGTAATAACATTCAGCTTGTTGTTCGGAATAAAAAATCTGAGGTTATTTGTGCTACATGTAAGCAATGTTTGATTACCACTAATCATGATGAATGTGTGCTTTAGTATGTGAATAGCATGAAATCTAGACAAAAAAACCAACATGAAAATGTTTCAAAAAGTGCTAATCAAAAGAAACATAAGTCAAATGTCAAGAAATCAAAGAAGTTAGGTTTCAAAGACAGACTTGCTTCATCTAGGCCTAGCAAACCTAGAACTTGCCTTAAGTGGTTCTGTCCAAACAAAGAATATTTTAGACCTAAGAAATACAGATAACAAAGCTCCAGTTAACTCCGAAAGTGAAATATCTTGACACACATATTGCGTAGTGATTTGAAAAGACCTTGCTAATTAGAGACACTATCAATGGCTAAGACTACACTCAGGTAACCTCCTATATCATACAAGCCTCACGAAAGCAGCGTCCTATAACTCTAGACCAATGATACCCCTGTTCCATAGTTATCTATACAGCTTCGATTTCGATTTCTTATCTTTCGCGCAAAGGAAGCAGTAATCTTCGAAACTACCGCGTAAGAGCAGTAATTCATTCATGAAATCTTTCCGCGCATCTGTTTGTCCTCTTTGATTTATCTATGAGATAGCTTCAGCTTACACTTCAGTGACGATTAACCCGATTTAGTCTTCAAAATAAAGTAGAGTAGTAGCAAACTTCAATGCGTCTGTTACCCTTCAAAAAGAATATAAAAAATCAGTCTTCTGTGTATTCAAACAACTGTCTAGAGCACATTAAAATCTGTATCTATGTATACTCAAGCAAATTTACTCAAAGTGATTTTTTGCAAAAACATCAAAATTTATTAGTCCAAGCTACTCTCACTAATTCACTTTCAAAATTTGAATCATTCTTTATAAGATGAGGATCAAAGTTTATTAGAGGGTTTGGATTCTTAGAAACCGAAAGTTTTTAATCTTCTAGACACAATCCTCTCATATCTCTTCTTTGTGTGTCAAAAACATTTCAGCAACCATAAAATATCTATCCAAAAACAAAATATAAATTATAAAAATTTTCAAAAAAACCAAAAATTAATCTTCTACTACACATGTCCTCCAACAATCGATAACATTTTACAAGCAAACCTAGAAATTAGATTAATTACAGAACAAATATTCAAAAGTCCACGAAACTGTGAGTTAATAGAAGTATTCGAATGTGATCTTCCTCCTTCCCTTTATCATGTTTATGACACTCTTACATTCATCTGTTAGACCGGACCTTTCTTCTTTAATAGGCCTCTTGTGATTTCCTCCTTCCCTTATCATGTTTATGACCTTTACATTGTTCCTTCCTTGGCTCCCATTCTTCTGGTTGTTCCGGCGGATATCTTTCACCAGATGAGCCAACTTCCCCGAGGCCACATCTTCCTCTATTTGCTTTTTTAACTGATAGCAGTCGTTGGTGTTGTGACCCTTGTCCTCATGGTAGTCACAAAATTTGTTCAAGTTTTGTTTTGTAGGGGTTCCGATTAAAGGTGGCGGTTTTGGGAAGCTTACACTTTTCATGGCTAAGATCTCTTTCGGAGTCTTGATAAGTAGGGTAAAAGTATCTTTTTGGGGATAAGGAGTATATATCCCCATGTTTCTTCGTGTTTCTCTCGGGCCACCTCTATTTTTAGCTTTTTCGGGTCCTCCGGACCATGCCGGACGAATATACCCTTTGTCCCCCTGAGAAGGACGAACCATTTCTGCTGACCCCGCGACCACTTCTCTTCTTAGGAAGGCTCTAACTCTTTCGAACATCTCGTCCACCGTCTTAGGTATTTTGTCGTTGAGCTTTTTGGCGAGTTTCAGATGACCATGACCATGCGTAAAAGCTGAGATACATAGAACCGAAGGAACTCCCTTTATGTGTGACCTTTCGGATTTGAACCGATCCATGAAAGCTTGCAAACCCTCGTTCTGTCTTCTCTTGATACCGTGAATCTCTGTGGGGTCTTTGGCATATCTATTTTGTTGTGCAAATTCCTCCAAGACCTTTTGACTCGGTTCTTCAAAACTGTCTACACTTTTAGGGTCCAAATCATCGAACCGGTTTCGTGCCGCTCCACCTAGACACTAGTACAAAAAGTGGTATTGGTCACACCAAAAATGTGTGACTATATACATATAGTCACACACGCGAAAAGTTTCGTGTGTGACAAAAGGTCGCGCGGCCGTAGGTCACCTACGGTCACGCATTCGAGTTAGTCACACATAAGAAAGCTTTAGTGTCTGTATCCACGTTTTTTGTGTGACTAAATAGGTATAATTTAGTGACCGTAAACAATGTACAACCAACAAAGCATGTTTTTTGTATATTTAGTCACATACAATTAAACATAGAGGGTCCAAAAGTGTTAATATGTGTGGCCATATGGTGTTTAAAGTGAAGAAATGTGTATTTTGTGTGACTATAGTATCATCCCAATGCCACATGAATTTTATGTTTGTGTGACCCTTTTGTAATATTAAGCCACACAAAGCATGTTTTGTTTTGGGTATTAAGTCACAAATACAACTAGCATAAAGTGACAAAAGTGTTAATAAGTGTGACCATATGGTGTTTAAATTGAAGAAATATGTATTTTGTGTGACTATTGATCATCCAATGGCCACATGAATTTGAAGTTTGTGTGACAATTTGTAATATTTAGCCACACAAAGCATGTTTTTTAGGTATTTAGTCACATACAACTAAGCATAAAGTGACCAAAAGTGTTAATAAGTGTGACTAATGTTCATCCAATGGCCACATGATCTTTATGTTTGTGTGGCCTTTGCTATGATTTAGTCACACAAAGCATGTTTTTTGTAGGGATTTTAGTCACATACAAGTAACCAAAAAAGTGGCCAAAGCGTTAATCAAGTTGACCATATGCTTTGTAGAACGGTCAAGTACAATTTGTATTTTGTGTGACTATTTGTTCCCCTAGAGACCAATGCCACAATGAATTTGCTAATACGGAAGTACGGGAATCGAACCCCGTGCCCTCGCATGCAAATCGAGCGAGCTCTACCATGTGAGCTACACACCCAAAATGGTAATCAGTATACATGTGTAATCAATAGAGAAACTTGCTAATCCAAATAATAAAACAAACTCTAAAATTTTCACCAATCAATATTTATCGACTTTTTCAATAGAGAAACACTCTGTTAAAAAATATATCACATTTTCCCATGGAAATGTTTGCTTTAATCTCTTATTATGCAATGTAACTTGCATAACTAAAGTTAACAACTCACCAAAACCTACCTAGGCAATCCTACTACAATATATGTCAAACAAACATCATAATATGTCAATTCAATATATAATATCATTGTTACAAGTACATTACTCATTTAGTTACCATTTGCAACGTTATATCAAAACGGGCTTTAAACCATTATCGTATACCTTTAAACCCTAATTCCATGAAATGTTAATATCTAAAGTGAATGTACAAGTTACTAAAGCATATGTACAAGTAATATAACATCTCATTTGAAATATAAACTCCCTCCAAGTCAAGGTACAAGTCTTTAAAAGTACAATGTACAAGTCATTAAGCATGACATCCAAAATAGCCATTTACCGTCCATTTCATTCTAATTTCTTCACCGCCACAATTTTACAAGTTACTACACTCCAAGAAATACAATGTTAAAAACCCTATTTATTCACTCTAATCTCTCACACAATATATTTTTACACTCAAAACCCTAATTAAAACCCTAAACCCTAAAACTGGAGCTAGTTTTTAAACCATGAACCCGTTTTCTTTATTTTTATCCATTCTAAACCTCAACCAACACTCAAATAAGTTGTAATAACTTATATTACAACCTTATCAATCACATTCCATCATTATTTCATCATCTCATTTCATTTATACGTAAATTGAATCCGAGAAACCCTAAACGTACCTAAATGGATCATTCGACTCGTTTACTCGTTTTTAACCATTTCAATCTTGAACAACCAATCAAATACCATTGTAAACTCATGATATGAGTTTACAAATCATTATTTATCTTTATCTTAGCAATGTATAAGAAATTGAAGCTTAAAAACCTAAATGAACACATTCATGCCCTAATTATAAATCGCAGGCTTACTCATTGTCCCATTTCGACACGTATTAGCTTAAACCAACAATCAATCTTCATTGATAATCCTTTATACAATGCCTAAGATCAGTATTCTATCAACCTTGATCAAGTATACACGAATTATAAGCCTTAAAAAGCCAAAGAAACCCTAATATACCCTAATCGAACCCGCGGCTATACTTACTCATTTTTAACCCATTTTAACCCAAACCACTTGCTAATTTCCATTGATAAGCTTTAATACAAACCTTAAGGACATGTTTCAATCATTATTTGATCAAAGCCCATGAAATATTGGCCAAAGAATTAAATTTGAGCCCTAGTTATCCAAAATAGACACGCGGCATATTTTATTGCATTTGACCCACTTGAACTCTTCTTTGCACACAAAGCACCTCCAATGTACTCACCCCATGTCTCCTATTTAGCTTACCCACCTGCTTAACTTTCCTCGGATCCAAAATCAAGCCACATCCTCCTCCTTTGCAAGCCTAAATCAGCCTGCAGCACCACCAAGGACCTCCACACCTTCAATCTAGCTTTCTAGACCTCCCAACTCACACCATAGACCTCCCACATTAGTAGATAGCTTGTACATATGTCCATGGCCTGGTCTTAAACTTCCTTACCATCCCTCTTTTCCATATCGACTATAATACGGACCCCTTATGCTTCATTAACAACTCGTACCCCACCTTCTTTATCAAGTAAACCCAAGTGAGCAACTATTCTCTGCTCATTTGATCCCGAGGATCATCTAAGGAAGCTCAAGAAGCGGAATCATTAAAGAATTGAAGCCCCGGAGAAAAGAAACTAGGTGTAACTAAGAGATTTCGACCAAACGACCCATAACCTCCATTTTTTATCCTTGAAGCTCAAACCCAGGTTCATGTTCATAATTCCTACTCCTATACTCATATTATATCTCTATGATCATGCATGAACATTTACTAAAAGAATCTAAGCTAAAATCTAGGCGTTTCATCATTTTGATCCAAAATCAAACCTAGAAACCCTAATTTATTTGTGTTTTTTCCTTAAAACTTAAATGTAAAATGACTAAATGATGTTATAACTCTCCTAATATGCTTAATTAGATGTTAAAATTAACAGACTTTATTGATTATTGAAGGAATTTGATCTTAAAAACCGCGCGTTTACATTTTGAAACCCTAATTTAACCCGTTTTGCTTCCTAGCTTAACGAATCGTTATTTTGAACTTTCGTTATGTTAAACCTCATTATATTAAGCTTATAATAACAAGCTATAATTATTAATATCAATTAGAAACTTAAAGATAAGCTTTGCATGGCAATTCGGACTTGTTTTGCAAAAGTATTCCATGCAAGGGGAATATATCGTAACTTTCTTGAATTTATAACTAAAAGGGCTGAATATGTCATTTTATCAAAGTAGAACTTAGGGTATATTATGTCACTTTCTAAAGTACAAGGTTTACTTTGTACATCTTTTAAAATTGAAGGACCAAACTCGTAAAAGTGCAAACTCCAAGGGTATATTTTGCCATTTTTCATTCTTAAGGGTCTAAAATGTAACATTTTGAAAAAGTATAAAAATGTATTCAAAACCTTACAAAACATAACTTTAATTAATGCTTGACGTGCTTAACATTTCCAGATATTGATCAAAACGCTTAAAACCGATTATATCGTATCACAATACTAGGAGCTTCATATTAAGGGTTACATCTTGGTATTACGTATATGACTGAGTTGTTGGTTTACGATTTCAAGTGCACTATATACTTAAGCGTTTTAACCTGAATGACTTCTGAATTATAATGGCCCGAACGGTGATACAATAAATCTAAACTCTCCAATCAAACTTATAACAATATTAAACTCTTAGAATCAAAGTTCTAGAGTATAATCTTCTAAGAACTTAGACGTATTTTACTCAGGTTGCTTGACAATGGCTGTTAACTATCATTTTGCCATATCAACCCTTCCCTGTTAAGATTGTGATAAGGTCGCCAGCTTTCATTTTAGAATATATATTACATCTACCTATCAGGTGATGTTCATAGCCTTGCTTTTACTTATTTACATGCTTTATAAACCCCGCGACGGGGTGATACAATGCTCAAGTTGTTTTTAATATACCAACATACTTAAAACCAACATTGTAAGTTCAAACCTCAATCCTTTACTTGTTATTCCATGTTTTATAAATCCTGCCAGGGGATACATGCCTTGTTTTCAAAACTCTTTAATATACTACTCGTTTTTCTTATAACAATGTTGATTACTTTTTCAAAGACTTAATGAGTTCATAACCTCCATTTTCAACTATTTAAATACTTATATAAACCTGTAATACCTGTATAAACCATGGAATACAGTGTATTTCTAAACTATATGCAAACCTGATATATTATTGTCCTTAATTACTGAAAATATCTATTTGGGTAGTATCTCCCAATATCTCTTCAATATCTATTTGGGTAGTATCTCCCAATATTTCTTTAATATCTATTTGGGTAGTATCTCCCAATATTTCTTTAATATCTATTTGGGTAGTATCTCCCAATATTTCTTTAATGTCTCTTTGGGTAGTATCTCCCAATATCTCTTCAAATATCTCTTTAGTAATAACTCCCTAAAATCTCTTTAATATCTCATTATTTATTCATGAGTTTTAGGGTAATAATAATGTTCTCCATGATAATACTGTTCTCCATGATAATAATGTTCTCCATGATAATACTGTTCTCCATGATAATAATGTTCTCCCAATGAAAATTATCCCTGCAATACCAATAATTTCCTATTAAAATAACTTATAACTTGTATTCAACTATTACATTTCAAACCTATGAATTTCACTCAACCTTTGTGTTGACCCTTTTTATACATGTTTATCTCAGGTAATTAAGCAACCTATGGCATGGAGTGACATGGACTTGAAGATGGCTAAAACTTGTTATCATTCACATTTTATGTTTCTAGACTTTGGGACCTGCCTTTGTAAAACTCTAATTTTAAATGAATGATAACGTATCTTTTAAAAACGTCTATTTTGAGTCGTTTTCTATGATTGTGCCTATGATTCATGAAGTAATACCCCAGATTAGCTTCTGCTGCTATATTATCAAAATGGGGGTGTTACAGAGTGGTATCAGAGCTCACGGTTATAGAGAACAAGGGTAAAACTTTAACTATAACTACTTTTCTTTTGTCATCAATGTCCTCCGTGCCAGTACATTCCCTGAATTGTAAAGATGCCACTACTTTTTCCGAATAGTATGTAAAAATACATAACTACTATACTATTATATAAATAACTTATGTTATTTACACTGAGTTGTTATACATAATTATGTCTACTCCCGAATATATCTATCCTATTATTATCCTATCTGATTTCGATGTTGAGGATACTTTTTCCTCTACACATTCTCCTGACTATATCCTGGATTTATCAGACTATTCTCTGGCTTCACCAGGAAACACCTCTCCTATATTTTCAGATGATTTAACTAAAGATCTTTTATCCTCACTATCTATCTCACCTTTTCATGATGATCTCCGTATTCTAAAATTTTCTGTTATATCCTGCAACGTAATAACAAGGAAACACACAAGAATCTATACAATGTCAAATGATTTCAATACCACTAGGTATGAAAGTTTTGACAAAGACTTGTGATAGCATTCTTATTCGATGTTGACTTTTAAAGGTTAATGGATAACAATTCTATACGATCAGAGTGGCGCAGCAGAAGCGTGGTAGGCCTATAACCCACAGATTCCATAAATCGAAGTATTCCATCCACCCAGGTTCTGACAAGATATATCAGGATCTAGAAAAATTCTATTGGCTGTCATCAAGTGGTGTGGTCTTGACGTGTGAAAGGAGGCAATTATAATTATGGTGCACAACATAATTATAAATGCATCACACACGTGGACTTGTGACCTTGATAAGCCAAACATAAAATTCATACCCAGTATCTACATCTATTCCCAAACAATACCACTACAACATTCATTTAAATCCTGGGATAAGATTTCTTTAAGGGGTGGAGACTATAACAACCCAAAATTTTCACCAATGTAATATCTCTCTGTTATATAATATATCACTTTTTCACGGGGAAATTTTTGCTTTAATCTCTTATTATTCAACGTAACTTGCATAACTAAAGTTAACGAGCTCACGCAACCTACCTATGACAATCCTATCTACATATATGTCAAGCAAACATCATAACATGTCAATTCAATATCATAATATCATTTTTACAAAGTACATTACTCATATAATGTACCATTTGCAACGTTATATCAAAACGGGCTTTAAACCATTATCGTATACCTCTAAACCCTAATTCCATGAAAGGTTAATATCTAAAGTGAATGTACAAGTTACTAAAGCATATGTACAAGTAATATAACATCTCATTTGAAATATAAACTCCCTCCAAGTCAAGGTACAAGTCTTTAAAAGTACAATGTACAAGTCATTAAGCATGACATCCAAAATAGCCGTTTTACCTCCGTTTTCATTCTAATTTCTTCACCACCACTTTTGTACAAGTTACTACACTCAATATACAATGTATAAACCCTAATTATTCTACTCATAATCTCTCACACATATTTTTACACTCAAAACCCTAATTCAAAACCCTAAACCCTAAAACCGAGCTAGTTTTTAAACCATGACCCGTTTCTTTATTTTTATCCATTGTAAACCTAAACCAATACTCAAATAAGTTGTAATAACATAAATTACAACATTACAAATCACATTCCATCATCATTTCACCATTTTAACAACAATGTACAAGAATTAAATCAAATAAATCTAGAAAACCCTAACTGAACCCTAGTTTGAACTTTTGACATGTTTACTCATTTTCTACCCATTTTAACCCAAACCACCTATCAAATTTTGATTATAATCCTTAATTCAAGTCTTGTTAACATATATCTATCATTACAAATCAAATGTACATGAATTACAAGCTTAAAAACCCTAATTGAGCCCTAAAGTACCCAAAACCCAAAACCTTTGCAATTTGAACCATTTTGAAAGTTTTCATGCATTCAAGCACCTTGATGATGCACCTACTTGAAGTACAAGCTGTTTAAAAGCACATCTCTTAAATATCTAGTTCACGTCTTGGCTAAGAAAAGTAAAAAACAACCACATCACCTTCATGTCGTCTCCTTTTTAGCCGCGACATCAAAAGGGCAAGCCAACACACCAAAGCTAGTTTCTAGCTTATTCAACTCCATCGAATATAGCCTCTACTCATCACCCAATAGACTCATAACTATGTCTCACTGATCATAAAAGCCTCCTTGGCCCTCCAAGCTATTTCGATATATATTAGAAGCCATAAACTCTTCATTTGAAGTCATCCCACACTTCCTCCTCTATAACCCTTAATAGCAGCAATCCTTTACTCTAAGAAGATCCTAATAGGTCCTAAGAAGTCTCAATAATAGAATTAAAGGAAAAGAAATCAAAAAATGAAGCCCGGGAGTCGTTATTCTAGGCGTACGAAGCTAAAAGTCCCGATTTTGACCCATTTTCAAGCTATAAGCTCAAACCCAGGTTCTATGATCTTCATACCTGCTCCTACACTCTTATAATGTTCATATGATCCTAAATATACTCTTGTTAAAGTTTTATAACTCAATTCATACTCATTTTCCATTTTGATCCAAAACCGTACACCTGAAACCCTAATTTTATGTTTTTCTTAAAACTAAATGTTATAATATTGTTATAATATATCCTATCATGCTTAACTAATGTTAATATAACAACTTTATCAAGTCTTGAAGGAATTTGAACTTAAAACCCGTACGTTTACGTTTTAAAACCCTAATATGACCCGTTTTGCTTCCTAGCTTAACGAATCGTTATTTTAAACTTTCATTATGTTAAACCTTCAAAATATCATTTAGAAACTTAAAATAAGCTTGCATGGCATTTTGGACTTGTTTTGCAAAAGTATTCCATGCAAGGGGTATATATCGTAACTTTCTGAAACTTATAACTAAAGGGACTGAAAATGTCATTTTATCAAAGTTATAACTATAAGGGTCTATTATGTCACTTTTTAAAGTGAAAGGTTTACTTTGTACATCTTTTAAACTTGAAGGACCAAACTCGTAAAAGTGCAAACTCCAAGGGTATATTTTGCCATTTTTCATTCTTAAGGGTCTAAAATGTAACATTTTAAAAAAGTATAAAAACATGTTCAAAACATTATAAGACATAACTTTAATTAACGCTTGTCGTGCTTATCATTTCCAGATATTGATCAAAACGCTTAAAACCAATTATATCGTACCACAATACTATGGAGTTTCATATTAAGGGGTTTCATCTTGGTATTACGTTCTGACTGAGTTGTTGGGTTTACGATTTAAAGTGCCCTAGCTCCTTAAACGTTTACTGAATGACCTCTGAATTATGATGGCCCAAACGGTGATACAATAATTCCAAACTTTCCAATCAAACTTATAACAATATTAAACTCTTAGAATCAAAGTTCTAGAGTAGAATCTTCCTAAGACTCGACATATTATCACAGGTTACGTGACGAAGCTGCTTTCTTTCAAGTTTATATACTTTCCGCCCGAGTAGATAACGTCGTACTACCATACATACGTCTTTTATTTGATATACTTTTGCCATCAATCAGATTTCCCTGTTAAGGTGAGTTCATAGCCTCGCATTTCAATCTTTTAAATATTTCATAAACCCGCGAGGGGGATACATGCTTGTTTACAAACTCTTTTACATACTCGTTTATCTTATAACAATGTGATTACTTTTCAAAGACTTTGTGAGTTCATAACCTCGTATTTCAATCTTTTGAATGCTTTATAAACCCGTGATACCTGCTATAAACCACGAATACAAGTGTTTTCTAACTGTATGCTTTCATAATATATTATTGCTTGTGATCTAAGTCACTTTATGCCAAAAGACCCTCATTATCATGAACCATTAATCACTTACGAGTGAACATGAATATTGTGGATAGATCTATCAGGATTGACGAATCCTGTTTGTGTTAGCCAGATAGGTAACCAAACGTACTATATTTGAATATCATAGATATATGTCAATTACCTACACCAGGGGCTATTATTTATATATATATA
>BQNB010042770.1:0-40811 GCA_026074375.1 Tanacetum coccineum | reverse complement strand
AGGAAGTCTACAACAGGAGGTTGTCAATTTCTTAGATGTAGATTAATATCATGGCAGTGCAAGAAACAGACAATGGTTGCAAATTCCACAACAGAAGCTGAGTATATGGATGCTTCAAGTTGTTGTGGACAAGTGCTTTAGATTCAGAATCAACTACTTGATTATGGGTACAATTTTATGCATACCAAGATCTTTATTGACAATAACAGTACTATTTGCATAATTAAAAATCCTATTTTTCAATAAAAAAAACAAAGCATATAGAGACCAGACATTATTTTATTAGAGATTGCAATGAAAAGAAATTGATTCAAATGGTCAAAATCCATACTGACAAGAATGTTGCAGATTTGCTTACAAAAGCTTTTGATGTAAGTAGACTTCAATATTTGATTGCTAGTATTGGAATGTTAAATTCTTAAAGTCTTTTATCTCTTTATGTTTTTGTAGAGTTTTGTATGAATTAGTACTGTTATTCATGTCATTAAAAGTTTCTGCTGCTAAGTATAATTAATACTGGTAGTTATACTTAATACTGCTGAGTTACTACTATTAGTTATACTTAATACTGTTAGGTATAATTAATACTGTGATCATTCTAAAAATTGTTATGACTTGTATTTTCTTGGTTTTTGGACTAACATTTTACAGGAAAAGCAAAGAAAAGTGTTAAATTGATGATGAAAAGTTGTTTGGAATGGAATTGGAGTTAATGCTGGTGACTCGAAGTTAATGCTGCTAGGAATAACTTACTACTGTTGGGTTACTACTGTTGGGTTACTACTGCTGGATGAAAGTTAATGTTGCTAGGCATAACTTACTACTGCTGGTTAAAGTTAATGCTGTTGAGGGTATTTTCCATAAATACTTCGATTAAGGATTTCAATCAATTGTTTAATTGATTTTAATCTTTCAAATACTCTTTAACCATAAACCCTAACTCAATTTTATCATCCATTATCAAAACCCAACACAAATGTCGACTCTAAAGTTTACTGATTCACACAATATGGTCGCATTCTTGTCAAAACCCACTGAGAGTGAGGGGTTTGAACAAATTATGGATTTTTTGAATGCACACTCTATAAGGTATGCATTAACAACAAATCCTACTATATATTTCCTGTATTGAACAGTTCTGGTCTACTGCTATAGCCAAAACTATCAATGAGGAAGTACAGTTACATGCCCGAGTAGATGACAAGGAAATAGTCATCACTGAATCATATGTTGGAAGAGATCTTCAACTAGCAGATGAGGAAGGTATTGATTATTTGCCTAATTCTACTATTTTTGAAAATCTTGCATTGATGGGGTATGAGAAACTTTCTGAAAAACTGACCTTTTATAAATCATTCTTTTCCCCTCAATAGAAATTTCTAATTCATACTATTCTTTAGTGTCTAAGTCCAAAGACTACTGGATGGAATGAGTTTAGCAGTATAATGGCATCTGCCATTATCTGCTTAGCTACAAACCAAAAATTTAACTTTTCAAAATTGATTTTTGATAGTATGATTAGAAACTTAGATAATGTGTCTGGTAAATTTCTAATGTATCCAAGGTTTGTGCAACTGTTTTTGGACCAACATCTAACTGACTTTTCTGCTCATAAGAGAACATATATTGCCCCCTCTCATACTAAGAAGGTTTTTGCAAACATGAGAAGGGTGGGAAAAGATTTTTCTGGAAAAGTGACAGATTTGTTTCCAACTATGCTGGTTCAAAACCAAATGGGTAAAGGTTTAGCAATGCCAACTGATCCCCAACACACACCCACTTTTATTCAACCATCTCTTCTACCTCAAAAGACTCAAAAACCTAGGAAGTCTAAGAGAAAGGACACTCAGGTACCTCAGCCTAGTGGTCTTACAAACATTGTTGCAAATGAGGCTGTCTATAAGGAGTTGGATGACAGTTTGGTGAGGGCTGCCACTACTGCTTCTAGCTTAGAAGCAGAGCAGGACGGTGGTAACATAAGTAAGACCCAATCCAAGGCAACACCTAATGAAGCTGGTTCCCAAGGAACTACTTCAGGTGGTGGTCCCAAGCGCCAAGAAACCATGGGGGATAAAATTGCTCAAACTAGGTTTGAGAATGTATCTACACAATCCTATGATCCACTGCTCGCAAGAGGTAACACACTTCAAAGTGGTGAGGATAGTCTGAAACTTACTGAATTGACGGAATTATGTACCAATTTACAAAAGAAGGTTCTTGATTTGGAGCAGACAAAGACCACTAAAGGAAATGAGATTGCGAGTTTGAAAAGGAGGGTCAAGAAGCTTGAAAAGAGAAATAGGTCAAGAACTCATAAGCTGAAGAGATTGTATAAAATTAGTTTGACAGCTAGAGTAAAATCCTCTGGAGATGAGCAAAGTTTGGGTGAGGATGCATCCAAACAGGGGAGGATTAATGCTATTGATGCTGATGATGAAATTACCCTAGTTAGTGTTCAAGATGATGCTGATGCAGAGATGTTTGATGTGGGTACTTTGACTGGTGATGAGGTGTTTGTAGAACAAGAAGTTGCTGCTAAAGATGTGAATTTAATTGTTGATGAAGTTACTTTAGCTCAAGCACTTACAGCTTTAAAAAGTGCAAAACCCAAGCAGAAAGGGGTTGTCATACAAGAGCTAGATGAATCTACAACAACAAGAACAATATCTTTACAACTATCTTCACAACCATTACAGGACAAAGGTAAAGGGATATTAGTAGAACCTGAGAAGCCTATGAAGAAGAAAGTTCAAATCATGCTTGATGAAGAAGAAGCTAAAAGATTACAAACTGAGTTTGATGAAGAGGAGAGACTTGCAAGGGAGAAAGATGAAGCCAATGTTACCTTGACTAAAGAATGGGATGATATTCAGGCTAAGATTAAGGCTAATCATGAATTGGCTCAAAGACTGCAAGCAGAGGAACAAGAAGAGTTGTCTGTTGAAGAAAAGGCAAAATTATTTCAACAACTCTTAGAGAAAAGAAGAATGCATTTTACAGCTAAAAGAGTAGAAGAGCAAAGAAACAAACCACCAACCCAAGCTCAACAAAGAAAAATCATGTGTACTTACCTAAAGAATATGGAAGAAAAGAAGCTCAAAGACTTGAAGAACAAATCTTTTGATTCTATTTAGAAGATGTTTGATAGAGCTTTCAAGAGGGTGAATACATTTGTTGACTTCAAGACAGACTTGGTGGAAGGTAGTTCAAAGAGATCAGGAGAAGAGTTAAAACAAGAGAGTACTAAGAAGCAGAAGGTGGATGAGGATAAAAACACAACAGAGCTTCAAAGTCTAATGGAAGTCATTCCAGATAAAGAAGATATTGCAATTAATGTTGTACCTTTAGCTACTAAGCCTCCAACCATTATTGACTAGAAGATCCACAAAGAAGGAAAGAACAACTACTTTCAAATAATAAGAGCCGATGGAAGTTCAAAGATGTACTTAGTCTTTAGTCAGTGTTGACAGAGAAGATTTGGTAGAGCTGTACAAGCTGGTAAAGGCTAAATATGGATCAACAAGACCAGTGGAGGATATGGATTTGCTGCTATGGGGAGATTTGAAGAAAATGTTTGAACCACATGTAGAAGATGAAATCTGGAAGTTGCAACAAAGATACAAAGTTTTAAGTTGGAAGCTATTTGACTTATGTGGAGTGCATTGCTTGAGTTTGCAATCTAGTATAATTTACATGCTGGTAGAAAAGAGATATCCCCTTACACCACCTACAATTATAGATATGCTGAACACGAAGCTTCAGGTTGATTATTTTAATGAAATGGCATATCAGCTTCTTAAACTTCTCACAAAATAGCTTAAGAATCAATGAAGTGTTTGGAAGCATCCTCCTGGTGATTATGGAGCTTTTAATGGAGAAACTTGATGATTTTTTAGGGGAGGATTGTTGGGATTAAAAGTCTTCTTGATGCTGTTTGGATTACTGCTGCTCATATTAGTATTACTGCTGCTCAATTGTATTAGTGCTGCTCAAAAACTTCAGAGAAAAATGCTACTTGTTTACTACTGCTAGTACATAGTTAGTACTGCTAGTACATATTAGTGCTGCTCAGAGACTTAAAAAAAAACTGCTAAGTAGTTACTACTGCTAGTACATAAGTTACTACTGTTAGTACAAAGTTAATGCTACTGAAGGAGTTAATGCTGCTAGTGAAGAAGATAGTATTGCTGAGTTAGTTAGTACTGCTTATGTGATTTATATGAGTTATTTATGTAAAAGATATGTATAACTTATTTGTTTAAAAGATTTGATATACTTAGGAAAGTATTGTAAGCCGTTTAGGACTCCTTGGTGTATAAAAGGAGGTCCTATGGCATAGAGATTGATGTACCAAAACAAAAAATCAATCTTTTTCTTAGCTTCAAGGTCTTTGTAACCCTAATACTTTGAGAGTATTCGTATTATTATAATATTGGAGCTTATTTGTTAAATTGTGTGTTCATTGTTTTACTATTTCATTCTTTTTAATATTAAAGATTAGATTCCGCATAGTCTTTAATACATTCAAACAAAGTTTCTACTATAGTTGTGTTAGATTTATCTAATATAACTAAACCTTAAACAAGCTTAAGGAATTCGATCTATTAAAGTGGGATCAACATAAGTATACCAAACAAATTCAGGAGTTGCTTATAACAATCAGACAAACCTGCCCTAGCATCAACAATTCTGGTGACAAATTAGTGGCTGTGACCCCAAAGAACAAGGACAAAAGAGTTAGATTCACTAATCACATCCTCAGGAAACACAAACACAAAACAACCTCTTCATCAAACCTATATTCTAACAAACCTATGTTGTCTTCTACAGGAGTAAAACCGTCTACTAGTGCTAGCGGATCACAGCCTTCAGGAAATATAAAGAAAGATAAGATTCAACTAACACCAAGTAGTACTTAGAAGAATAAAGTAGAAGCTCACTCTAGGACAGTTAAATCTAGTTTGAAAAATAAGAATTGTGTTGAACCTAAAGGATCTGCAAATGTGCAGAATTCCAAGCTTAATGCGAATTCTGAAATTTTATGTGTTAAGTGTAATGGTTGCATGCTTTCTGATAATCATGATTTGTATGTTCTTGATTTTATCAATGATGTGAATGCTTGTGCTAAATCTAAATCTATTAAGAAAAGTTCAAAGAGAAAAGTTTGGAAACTAACAAGAAAAGTGTTCACAAATATTGGATACACTTAGAGACCTACTGGTCGGACCTTCATTATAGTAGGAAATGTGTGCCCTTTAACTAGGATTACCACAACTATTGAAGTGCCTCTTAGGAAACTAATTACTCTAGAAACTTATACACCTAATCCTGTAGTAACTTTGGTATATTCAAGGAAACCTAAGAAATCTAAAACTAATGTTCCTGTCAGCAAACCTAAGATTATTAAATCTATATCTGCTAACAAAAAGGAACCCAGTAAATCTTGGGGATCCATTGTTTCCAATGTTCCATCTTCCTTTTTTGATGAATGCAAGTCGTCCAAATTGTTCTTTGGTATTTGGACTCTAGCTGCTCCAAGCATATGACCAGAGATCGCTCTCAGCTCACCAATTTCTTCAATAAATTTTTAGGTACAGTCAAATTCGGAAATGATTACGTGGCAAAGATATTGGGATATGGTAATTATCAGATTGGGAATGTTACAATCTCAAGGGTTTACTACGTGAAAGGACTTGGACATAACTTATTATCCATTGGGCAATTCTGTGATTCAAACCTTGAAGTTGATTTTCGTCAACACACCTGCTTTATTCGTAATCTAGAAGGTGTTGATCTATTGATTGGATCTCGAGGCAACAATCTGTATACTCTGCCTCTTGGAGATATGATGGCGTCCTCTCCTATATGTCTTTTGTCAAAGGCTTCAAAGACTAACACCTGGCTATGGCACCGACGTCTATCTCATCTGAACTTTGGTGCCATCAACCATTTAGCTAGACACTGTCTTGTTCGCGGTCTCCCTAAGCTAAAATTTGAAAAGGACCATCTATGTTCTATATGTGTAATGGGCAAAAGTAAGAAGAAACCCCACAAACCTAAATCTGAAGACACCAACCAAGAAAAACTCTATCTTTGGCACATGGATCTTTGTGGACCAATGCGTGGCGCAAGTGTTAATGGAAATAAGTACATCATTGTCATTGTCGATGATTACTCTCGATTTACATGGGTAAAGTGCTTAAGGTCAAAAGACGAAGCTCCAGATTTCATAATCAATTTTCTCAAGATAATCCAAGTGCGGCTTAACGTACCTGTTCGATGAATCAGAACAGATAATGAAACCGAATTTGTTAATCAAACTTTGCGTGAATATTATGAGAAGGTTGGCATCTCTCATGAAACATCTGTTGCACGCGCTCCACAGAAAAATGGTGTCATTGAAAGACGTAATCGTACGCTAATTGAAGCTGCCCGCATAATGTTGATTTATGCAAAAGCTCAATTATTCTTATGGGCAGAAGCAGTTGCTACCGCATGTTATACCTAAAATCGTTTCATCATACGCCTTCGTCATGGCAAAACACCATATGAGCTTTTACATGACAAACCTCCCGACTTATCATTCTTCCATGTATTTGGTGCACTTTGTTATCTGACAAATGATAGCGAGAATTTGGGAAAGTTACAACCGAAAGCTGATATTGGTATTTTCATTGGCTATGCACCCATAAAGAAAGAATTTTGAATTTACAACCGACGTACCAGACGAATCATCAAAACAATTCATGTAGATTTTGATAAGCTGACAACAATGGCTTCTGAACACTACAGTTCAGGACCCGCACTTCATGAAATGACTCCTGCAACAATCAGTTTAGGACTCGTGCCAAACCCTCCTCCTTCAACACCATTTGTACCACCTTCAAGAACTAATTGGGATCTTTTGTTTCAACCACTGTTTGATGAATTACTATCTCCTCCACCTAGTGTTGATCGCCCAGCCCCTAAAGTCATTGCTCCAATTGCTAAAGTAGTAGCTCCAGAACC
This sequence comes from Tanacetum coccineum, assembly GCA_026074375.1. Lineage (NCBI taxonomy): Eukaryota > Viridiplantae > Streptophyta > Magnoliopsida > Asterales > Asteraceae > Tanacetum > Tanacetum coccineum. Next base: position 33,803 of record BQNB010042770.1, on the reverse strand, counting down.
CGCTGCATCAACCGGTTCACCTTCCTCAACAACTGTTGACCAAGATGCACCATCACCTAGTAACTCACAAACAACACCCAAAACTCAATCTCTTGTCATTCCTAACGATGTTGAAGAAGACAATCATGACTTAGATGTTGCACACATGAATAACAATTTGTTCTTTGGCATTCCAATTCCAGAAAATGATTCTAAAGCATCTTCTTTTCGGAGGTTATTCCTACTGTTATGCACACTGCTACTCCTAACTCAAAACACGTTACCAAATGGACCAAGGATTATCCTTTAGACAACATCATCGGTGAACTTGAAAGCCCTATTTCCATAAGACTCCAACTCCATGAACAAGCCTTATTTTGTTACTACAATGCCTTTCTCACACCAGTTGAACCAAAGAACTATAAAGACGCATTAACTCAAGCATGTTGGATTGAAGCAATGTAAGAGGAGCTTGATGAATTTGATCGTCTTGAAGTCTGGGAACTCGATCCTCATCCAGATAAAGTGATGGTTATTACTTTAAAATGGATCTACAAGGTGAAACTTGATGAATTAGGAGGAATTCTAAAGAACAAGGCTCGTTTGGTTGCTCGTGGTTACCGTCAAGAAGATGGAATTGATTTTGAGGAATCTTTTGCTCCAGTGGCTAGACTTGATGCTATTTGAATTTTCCTTATATATGTTGCTTACATGAATATGATCGTTTACCAAATGGATGTTAAGACGACATTCTTGAACGGCATTCTGTGCGAAGAAGTTTATGTCAGCCAACCAGATTGTTTGTGGATCAAGACAATCTGAATCATATGTACAAGCTTAAGAAGGCTCTCTATGGGTTGAAACAAGCTCCTCGCCCATGGTACGATCTATTATCGAAATTTCTACTCTCTCAGGAATTCTCTAAAGGAACCGTGGATCCCATATTGTTCATCAAAAGACAAGACAAAGATATTCTCCTGGTACAAATCTATGTTGATGATATAATCTTTGCGTCTACTACACATGAACTATATGACCAATTTTCAAAAATAATGTGTTCTAAGTTTAAGATGTTGATGATGGGCAAAATATCATTTTTTCTAGGACTACAGATTTAACAAAGTCTCAGAGGCATCTTTATAAACCAGTCTAAATATGCTCTAGAATATTTGAAAAAATATGGTATAGAATCTAGTAACCCCGTGGATACTCCCATGGTGGAAAAATCCAAACTGGATGAAGATATACAAGGGAAAGCTGTTGATCCTACACACTATTGTGGAATGATTGGCACCCTTATGTATCTCACAGCCAGTAGACCAGACCTTACATTTGTTGTATGCATGTGTGCCCGGTATCAGGCAAAGCCTACCGAAAAGCACTTACATGCTGTAAAAAGAATATTTAAATACCTAAGAGGAACAGTTAATAGGGGACTCTGGTATCCAAAGGATTCTTCTATTGCTCTAACAGCTTATGCAGGCGCTGATCATGCGAGTTGCCAAGATACGAGATGAAGTACATCTGGATGTATGTAATTATTGGGAGACAAACTTATTAGCTGGTCATCAAAAAGGCAGAAAAGCGCTGCGATATCCAGCACGAAAGCTAAATATATAGCCTTGTCTGGCTGTTGTGCTCAAGTCCTTTGGATGAAATCGCAGCTTATCGACTATGGCCTTGGATTCAATAAAATTCCAATGTACTGTGATAACAAAAGCGCTATTGCCTTATGCTGCAACAATGTTCAACATTCTTGATCAAAACATATTAACATAAGATTCTACTTCATAAAAGAGCAAGTTGAGAATGGAGTAGTAGAGTTTTACTTTGTTAATAAGGAGTATCAACTAGCGAACATCTTCACTAAAGCTCTTTGCAGAGAAAGAATTAAATTTCTTATCAACAAGCTGGGAATGTGAAGTTTTACGCCTGAGACACTGAAATAGTTGGCAGATGAAGCTGAAGAATAGTGGTGGTACCTATTCTGATATCATGTGTATCATATGTATATATTCAAAACTAGAAAAACCAAAAAGATTTTCATTTTCAAAAAACTTTATAAAATCAAAATACAAAAATATAAAATCTTTAAAATCAAAGAAAAAAATTAAAAAATGAGAAAAATATAAAAAGAGGTAATAATGGCATGTCTTCTGAAAATCGATAACATTTACGGTCTTAGAAATATCATTTAATAATGATACGAGGCTGTAAATGAAGTTCGAGCAGAAGTTCAAAAGTTTTCAAAACATGCCAAAAATGGCTTGCTATTATTTCTGATAGCAACTCGGTCATCATCTTAAAGGCAAGTATTTCAAAAAGAAAACTTGACCTCTCAACAGGAATTTATTCTCGGGCATGGTCTACTTTATGACCATGCAAAGGCTTGTGTTTACTTTGCAACACAACCCGTGCTTCCTATATACAAATTAATGTACGTGTCAGTGCATTTGTTTGTCAAAATAAGAGAAATCTTATTTTTATTGGTAAAAAGTTATCTTCATAATGAATCAGTGTTTTCAGTAATCACAAAAAGATTTTCAAAGACAATTCGACCACTCAAACAATGACAACAGCTCTTTAAATAGAAAACGGGTTATTATTTGAGGGGAGAAATTTTCAACAAATAATCTTTTAAAACGGTCTTTCAAAATAAGTCATGGACTAAACGGATAAAGTTTTTGATAATAACGGATCACAATTTTAAGGGGAGTTAATTTATATTAACTATAAGAGCTTTAGATGTCATTTGTTTAAAACTTTATGACTTATTTTGCAAGTTGAGACTTAGTGAATCAGGCTATAAACTACTTCGATCATTTGCCAACACCTCATAGTTTGTAAAGACTTAGGAATGTTTGAAAATAATTACATAGTTATAAAAGCCTTGAGTTGATTCTCAAACACATCTCAATATGTGAGCGTATAAGGTTATTGCTAATTCTGAGGTGTCAAAACCACAAGTGGAATGGGGGGGGGGGGGGGGGGGGGGGGGAGGGGGGGGGGGGATTAGATGTATACATGATAGAGTCCATGGCCTTCTTTTGAACTTATCTTCATGGTTAGCTTCTTTTAATTTTAGGCCTTTTTTGTTTCTTTCGGGTGCACTATTTCAACCTCACGGGGAAAGAGACATCTTGTCATCATTTAGTATGAATCATTTGAGTTCCCAGGGGGAAGTGTTAGGAGAATAATTATTTAAAACGTGAGAAGAATTCTTTCTGATTCAATTAATGTTTTACCCAGTCGGTCAATCTCTAAGCTTATTCTTAAAAGAAGTAGGATTAGTTAACAAAAGAGGTACACACAGGTTTGATATGTATGATGATTCCTTAGGTTAGTCAGTATTCTGTAGAAAGAAATGAGTACATTTGGGACTTAGTTGACTTAAGTGTTATCATTTCGACTACTTAGAGGGAATAATTGTGACATCCGGGACTTAGTTGACTTTGGTGTTTCAATTCACATCATCACTATCGTATAAGGAGAAATACGGCCATCCGGGACTTAATTGACTTTGGTGTTGCAGTTTCGAATTAATTGTGTACTTTGGATATTTGGGCTTTTTACATCAAGACTTCTTAAGGTGGCTTACAAGAAAGTTTTGAATCTACTCAAGAAAGGATTGCTGATTTAGGGGGAAGCGAAGACAACTTCTTAAGAGATATTACGGGGTAGACCTACGGCTACTACAAAAGAACCATATGATTCTATCATATGATGTTCTCGTCATTCAGGTCAAACCTCATACATAATAATCTTGTGAATATATACATGTGTAGTATAAACTTAAAAAATTAGGCATATATAGTATGAATTTTCAAGAATTTCTTAGTAAATTCAAAAAATTTCAAATTAACTTACTCAAACACCATATAATACCCTCATAATTTTAGGGTGGGGGGGGGGGGGGGGGGGGGGGGGGGGGGGGGGGGGGGGGGTGGGGGGGGGCGGGGGGGGGCCCGGGGGGGGGGGTGGGGGGGGGGGGGGGGGGGGGGGGGGGGGGGGGGGGGGGGGGGGGGGGGGGGGGGGGGGGGGGGGGGGGGGGGGGGGGGGGGGGGGGGGGGGGGGGGGGGGGGGGGGGGGGGGGGGGGGGGGGGGGGGGGTGGGTGGGGGGGGGGGGGGGGGGGGGGGGGGGTGGGGGGGGGGCACAATAAAGAATGTTTCCCTAATCGCTATGTTAATAATTGGACATTCTTTCCCTGAAAGCAGTTATATTTGAATCAATTGATATCCAAAATATCAAGAGATTTAATATTTTTGATAAGGGGAGAAAATGTGATTAAAATATATGGCTAATAATGTGATTTTTAAGATCTCAAGTGTACGCTAACCCATATATGTGCTAAACTCTTTCGATTAATCGATGCACATATGAAGGGGGAGCAAATGGTTACGTGATTGGCTGAAATATGGAAGTACCAAAGACCGACCATTTAAATTACTGTATTGGAGTTATAAGGTAGTTAAGTTTAGGTATCCATTCCCATGATCCAGCCAGAACCGGAGGGATCTACCCATGGATATTCCACTAGATAGTGTAGTAGTCCTTAGGTATGAAAAAAGGAGTAAAAGTGAGAATAAGGGAAAAGTGCCGACTGAGATGGAGCTAGTACTGGAACAAACCCAACAAGGTACTAGTTATGAAGTCTCAGTAAGCGCTGAAGGGGTTGAAGAATTAAAAAGAAAAGTTAAGATAAAGGGTGAAAAGAAAGAAGCCCTCCTTACACTTAGGCAGAAACCGGGTCAATACATAAATTGTCGGAAACACTAAATTGTTATCTGACATTGAAGATAGTCATGGACCCAGTGACGCTATGCACAACCATCCCTAGCCACTCAAGGTCTCTCAATAGACTCTTTTTTTATTTCTCACGGAGATTACACGCATTTCTATCGACTTTCTCACTCTGAGTTAGTTGATATTGAAAAGGTGGCAGTCTGCTCCAGCCTTCGATCACTAAAATCAAAATGCGCTACTGAGTCTAGAGCCAAAAGAGATCATCCATAAATCTCATTAGGACACTTGTCAAATTATGCTTAGTAAGTCACGAAATGTGAATAAAAAGATATATATTAAGAGTCCTACGCATTATCCTTGTGATTTTGCCAGAACATCCAAGTGATACTTAAGTATTCACGGTGAAGATGGAAATCCTGCTTGAGCCAACATCAAACAAGCTCATGGTAGGTGACTTGTGCGATTCTTATGAATCAAACTTGTGACAACTAAAAAGCAACAATGGTGCGATTCTTTATGAATCAAACTTGTTCCAGATCATGGATCAACGATTAATGAATTTTGAATTTCTTAAAACTCTCGATGGTTCACAAAACCATTTTAGCAAGTGACACGTCGATTGATTTTCAAATCAATTTTTCCATTTAATCAGTGAGACAGTAACTCAATGGTTCACTTTTACCATGTTGTCTGCTTTGAGACGTTCCGACAATGAGAACATGTTGAGTACGATGAATCTAATACATATGTGTTAGAAAGATTCAATACTACAGTTGGAAATCCTGTCAAGAAGATTCTTCTTAAATTGAATCTATATGATCACAGGTCGATCCTTACGAATTCGAGGGTTACTCCAACCAAACACGGGTGAATGACAAAGCCATATTCGTCCCCCCGCTTTATTGCTAACTGTTTTATTTCAAGAATATATAAAGATGGTCATAGAGGTACCTGGTTCCAGCTGACTCACAAATGCATAATCGCATGCTCATACTCGACCGACATTTATAAAGATACCATGAAAGCTCAAGTACATGTTTCAGGACTTCTGCTACTCTAATGCCGTACGTCTTTCTTGAAGTGATGAAGTATTAAACTCAAAGAATTTCAAAGAAGTTTCTGTCACCCTAATACTGAACGTCTTTCTCGAAGTGACGAAGTGTTAAAGTTAAAAAATATCAAGAAAGATGGTTACACTCGCTTTCAAACATCAAGAACAGTATGAGCATGTTGGTCCAGAAGTCACATGATCACAAGAAGGTAAAGATTACAAGATAACGAATGGAGATTATGTTTGGTTGATGATCTTAAAAAGCTTAAAAGATCACATACAAGTCAAGATAAAGGAACAAACTCAAGCCTGAAGTCAATGATCACTACATCATATTCACAGGATAATGATTGAAGTTAAAGACTACGAGCTCAAGACTATAGTTAAAGCATAGTATGCTTGGTTTAAGTCTTTGTAAATTGGAGTGACCTCCCTTAGGGGGAGATTGTTAGAAACACAAAAAGTATCGATCACTTCTAATAATAGTTAGTCAAAGCCTGTAGTTTGACAAATGTAATGGTAATAATCTAATTAGGCTAAAAGGCCCATAGAAAGCCCACAAGCTCTCCATGGCCGGCCAAAGAAGTAGTATAAATACCCTCTTCATGCCTTGTAAAGGGTGTTGGTTGTTCATTATTCACACACATAATACAAGTTTTCTTTCATGTTACTTTCTCTCTCTATAATGTTCATCAAACCCTTCTCTCTCTAAACCACCTCTCTCTCCCTAACCTTGTATGTTATTTGATTGTTCTTCATCGCACTTAGCCCAAGTGCATTGAGTCATCTTACCTTGTTACCACACAACCATGATACAAAATGTTTAACAATAAGAATGAGAACTTTTAGCGGTCTTTAATGCAAACGTTTGTACAACAAAACAAATTCGTATATCATATTACTAAGGTAAACTTATTAATTAGGTCATGGCCAGGTACCGTTGTGCTTTGTGTAGAGGTTATCTAGTTCAGCTTTTATCATCTTCTGAGGTGAGTTCTCGTAGCCCTACTTTTTAACTCTTTTCCGTTGGGGAAAAATGATACTCAAATCTGTTTTGAACTTGTTTTCATCATTATACGAAACTTTTACCTTTTTGAACAATGCTATGTGCCTATGACTACTATGTGAATGACATGAGATTTGGTTGAACTTGTTTATGGATCTTGTAATCTTGTGAACTTGTGGATCTTCTGCCCTATGTATAGCTCCAGCTGGTAGGCTTTAGGTGTGTGTGAACTTAGAGTTGAGAACTTTGCGTGCATTGGTATCTATATTGTTGTGGATCTTTTATGGTATGGAGTTGTTATGTTGGTATCTAAATTTGTTGTGTATCTATGGATCTAAGAGTAGTATGGAGTTGATATGTTGGTATCTAAAAATGCTTAATTAGTCCCTCTTGTTTCATTCTTTTGTTCTTTTGTCTCATCAAATCTATAAATCCCAACAGTTGGTATCTAAATTTGTTGTGTATCTATGGATCTAAGAGTAGTATAGAGTCGTTATGTTGGTATCTTGAATCTTTGATAGTATGAGTTGCTATGATGGTAGCCATACCTTTTGGGAATCTTCGTGGATCTTGAATGTATGATAGCATGTAGTTGCTATGGTGGTATCTATTCTATTGTATGTATTCACTGTCATATTGTACATTTGTCCACCTTTGAGACCATGGCACAACAACTGGGTTGTTATCAAACCTACGAGCTCATCAACTTTATGTTGACCTTTTCGAGTATCATTTTCAGGTGTGTTTTCAACTAAGGTAAATCAAGAATAATGGGAACTAAAGACGTATACTCATGGGGTGTATATCTAGAGACTTGTGCCTTTCGGATCTAAAATGTAAACTGGTGAACTATTGTAAATCTAAATCTTTGTAAACCTTGTATGGTATGATCTTGTATCTTGAGCTATGTAAATCATTATGTCGTATTCTTGTGTTTCCACTTTAGAGAGGTGTGACAGATTGGTATTTAGAGCCAAGGTTATAGAGAATGTTGTTTTTATAAAAATAAAAACGCAGCTATAACCAAACTAAAGTTTTCGTAAAACCTCGAACATGGAAAAAGTTGACTAGCCCGAGCATTTCATAATTATTCCTAAATTATGCATAACCTGATCAACTATGCTAAATTCACGCAGGACCATGAAATGATGAGGGTGGTTCCTTTAAGTTATGTTAGAGGAGGGGAAGGGACATACAAATAGTAAGACCACCTGAAAATGATTTAACCTTGAACTTATAAGGATGTTTGCGAGTGTTAAGATCTAGATCATCATTGATTGCCTAGTGTTTGCCATGTTGCCTTAGTTGTATTGCATGTTGCCTTGAGATGCTTATTCCCGCTATTTAATCTTGCTATTGCCTATTTGCCGTTCGTATCCGCTCGGTATATATATATATATATATATATATATATATACTAGCTTATAAACCCATGATAAATCACGGGTGGCTTATAAATTTTTTGAAAGAAACATTATTCAAACAATAAAAAGTAATAAAGGTTAGTGAAAAACAAAAAAAAGTGAAAATTCCCTGTCTAAAGAACAATCAATTATTGACCCGCAACTCGTTTTCATGTATCCATTAGACCATTACACATTGACAACCATCTTATTATTTTTGATTTTATCACACTGAATTTAGTATCACATCTAATAAACACACGAATTTAACAATTATAAGTTCAAATTTTGAAACGGATGCAGGTTATTATATCATGTTCTACGACATATTGACTTTGACTAATATGAGATCTTCAATTAAGAATACAACCAATATGAATGTTGTTGAAACGTTAACCCGTTAAAAGTATTATGAATACAATGATGAAGTAGTAACTAAAAGTATAAGTTAACATGGCTGAAATTTAAGGTAATTTTAATCGAATCAATTATAACAAATAAGAGCTTTCTACATCATCACTACTCATAAACAATATATAAAAGCCTCAAACATGTTCCTCAAAGGTATATTACATAGTTCGAGTAATACAATCATAAGCATAACTCAAGTTCATACCTTTCAAGTCTTGATTCTAACCTTGTTAATGTTTCAAACAAGGTCAATGAGCATACAATCAATTTGAGAATCGGAACTTATGGATTACGATTTATGTAATTGTGAAAAATGCAAAATGACAATTTAAGTGTGCTATATATTAGCCAAATATGTATAAATATAGAGTCAAAGGTTGTTATACATATATAAGAAACTTGACTAATTAGTTGTATACACTTGTAAAGAAATCTAACACCTAGGAGGCAATAGCAAAATATCCCAAACGATTGAGCAACATCCACCTCAAAAGCCTACATCATTAACTAAAATAATAGAGCCCCTAACTTTTTGAAGTTGTATAGTGAGTATTGCAAAGAAAATTAACACATATCTGTTTGAATTGAGAAGCATTTTTATGTTGAAACCTTGATTTAAAAAGACATATTTGAAGATATAAAGAGAAAAAAAAGTCAATACTAATACACACTAATGATCATCAACCTATAAAGAAATTTATACCAAAAAAAAGTTTTTTAGGATTGTAATTTTTCTAAACTTCTAGTGAAAAAAAGTTAAAAAAAAATAACAAAATCCAATTCGAGTCACATTATTTTAAGAACTCGTGTTAAGAGAAGACAACTTATGTCAATTTCAAGTGTAAACTTGTGATTTTGAGGCCACAAAGATTAATTAATTTAAAAAATAAGCGATCTAAAATTATGTATTGAAAACAACTTTAAGCATATTGTTTTTGTCAACAACGAACACAGTGTGCAAATTAGCTCTTTATATAAGCAAACCAAACAACAACAAAAACTATTTAGATTCAAAAGACAAATGATTCATTAAGAAGTTCAAAGTTTTGTTATCATAAATCTAAAAAAAAATTCCTTGTTATACTCTACAATATGAGAATCAATTATGCCCATATTATTTATTTTATTAAACTCTGTACGAAATATTGAAACGTAATTTTGGATAAACAATTTACAACAAAACATATGAATCAAACATTTTATTTTGGTCGAAAATGTTTCATTGATTTATCAAATTTATATAAACAGTTAATCAAATGTTGCAATATAAACTTACCTGAAATTAATTTAGACGAAAAAAATATTGAATTTAGAGATAAAAGAGGCAGGTTTGCTCTTTTGAAGAAGTATGAGTCAAACATTCCAAAAAACCATATAAATATTAATTGCATACACATGTGGATTAAATGATGTCATTAGTGATGTCATTTGTGACATAAGCAAGATTTAAAAAAACCTTTGTTTATTATATATATTATTATATAATATAATAATATATAATATAGTATAAATATAATTATAAATACGAAGCGAGAGAGAGAGAGAGAGAGTTAGGATCAAATGAGAAGTTTTCTTAAAATAAGAAGGATAAGAAGTAACTATAACCGCATATCCGAGATGCACCGACTTAAATTAGATGCATCTCTATAATCTTAGATGCATTATAATGCATCATAATGTGTTTTCTAGCTTTTAATTAGATGCATATACGTATTTTAGATGCATTTCATGATTCTCCTTAATGTTTTTGGTCTCTACATGGGCCCAAAATCATGAAAATCAATTTGCATCATCTACACATCAAATTAACTTTTGAAACTCTAAATGGTGCATTGTAGATGAATAGAAATGCAATCTAATAAAAGTTGTTTGCCTCTCAAATGTGGTTTTAAATTCACTCTCACCACATCTTATTTTAATTTACTTCCACTGGATCCGTTACTAGTATATACTATATATATATATATAACGTATATATATATATAATAATATATTATATATATATTAGTATGTGAGTGTGTGTGTGTGTGTGAAGGGGACAATAATTTTGGGACAACCCAAAATGGAAAGAGAGACTATTAATTTGGGACGGAGGGAGTATATGTAAGCAGATCTATGCTAGTAATTTGAGTAATATTATATTATGAGAGTACCTATACCCTTATCGCGTTATCACAAGTCATGTCTACCCCGGCTCATATTGATTTAGAGACTATCTCACATATCAACGAAGCTCGAAGCTCTCGAGTACCTATCTCATTACCTGATGACCCTTATATGGCAGTTAGGCAGGCTTACTTAGCTACTATTACGGACTATGAGTCTGAACCTTTTGAGGATTTTAGGGAGACAGAGATTCCCCAGCCACTACCTATTTCATCATCACATGTTCCACCATCAGATGACCCTTACTTGATAGTTGGACAGGCACATACACCTGCCGTTATAGATACCGAGTCTGAGCCAGAGGAGGCTCCCTCAGAGACAGAGGGGTTTCATCCACTAGCCGCTAGGACAACACCACCATCATCAGACCATACCCCAACTTTATCTGACCCTACACCATTTTCACCCCTCACTAACTAGGAGTTTGAGGCTTCTGAGCCATCGGATACTAGGATTACCTCATCACACTCTACAGCTCCATCAGACTCCACCATACTGTTATCTCCTGATCACCCACTCATTCAGACAACACCCACTCTTACGCTTTCCTAGCCTTTGTACTATCATAGGACCGCACATATGGCCATGCGTACCCAGCCTACCTTGTCACTAGGCTTCTTAGCCAGATTGACATAGGCGATGACTCTATCACCATCATCTTTCCGTAAGAGATATGGATCCTCTTACGAGACCCCTTCTTCGTCAGCTTCACCAGAACCATCTCTGACCCTTCCTATACGGAATAGGTATCAGGGTACCTCTGAGCCTATATTAAACACTAAGACCGAGGATGATGAGTCAAAGGCCGAGGGCGCAAGCTCAGGAAGTGAGGAGTCGGAGGATGAGGGTCCTGACTTGGAGGGAGAACAGGTTACACCTGAGGGGCAGCAATAGCAGGCAGCCCCGTTTGAGGTCACAACCGCGGATAGACCTTTATGGTTAGGATACGGGGCGGCTAGACGTCGTGCCCTAAAGTTAGCTGAGGAGATAACACCTAGTACATTTGAGGTAGGGGCAGAGTTCTAGGTCAGTGCCAGAACAGCAGGTAGCAGACGCGACTCCCACATCTAGGATACCCGTTCTTACTACATGGATTGACCCTGATGACAATATTGTTTATCTAGACATCAAGATCGACCCTCTATCCTGTGCACCAGTTTAGACCCCAACATCACCTGAGTGGTCATTCGGTTCTTTACCAGTTTCACCATCATCTTCGGCAGTACCTACCCCAGTAGCATCAATAGTTGATTCTTCACCTGTAGCTTCACCTGCTATGGTCGAGGCCGAGAGTTTCTTAGTTGAGTTAGGGGCACATGTAGAGTTTCAGGGAGGGTTGCTTCATGATCATGCTCATCGTTTGGACGCACTACCGCCTACCTTGTTTGAGGGTTATGATCGAGATCTTAGAAGGTTGTATACTAGGTCAAGGGCAGTTAGGGATGAGATCTTTTCTCAGCGCTACAGGCTTAGGAGCCTGGAGGAGCAGGAGAGGGCTACAGTGACTTTCGATGCTATATGGAGACCAGTGTTGGCTTTGGAGTCATAGGCAGGACATGTTGACGCCCAAAGGGCAACGATGTGGCAGGCCCGGTATGATGATCATAGGTTGATTCATGATTTTTTGGTACAGAACATCACGATGCAGCGCGAGCTTTAGGAGTTGAGAGACTGAGTTACCACTTTGGAGCGGGAGGGGAGTCGTAGAGGGCAGTATGCCATATGAGATTGGTCAGAACTTTTATACATTACTAAACTGAGTAGCTCAGTTAGTGTTAGACCTCAACTGAATAGTTTCAGTTGGCATTAGATATGAACTGATTATTATCTGTCAGTAGTCGACCCTTGTCAAAGTAGTAGTTATCATAGTTGTAGGATGGTTTTGTATGAAACTTGGAAATAAATGGATGGCAACGTATTTTTCTTATATGAGTTGATACATTCAGTACTTGTGAACATCGTTATCTATGCATATTTATGTCATGACTCATCACTCACCTCTGATAGGATTACCACTCTTTTTGAGACTTCACACGCACTTTCATTTCATTTTCTTCCTATGAGGAACTTAAAAGATATACAAGTTGTTATATCGTACCTCTACTTTAGAAAACAAATGGTTAGATGAAACACTGTAAAGTCACAAGGAGACTTGATCATATTTGTAGTAAGTCGATTCGAAACTCGACCTGTTACAAAGCAACGCGATTCTAAACGATATCATGCCCTTTCTAGTAAGTTGAAACCCAGGTTTCTCGAAAACAAGTAAAATCTACTTGGAAGAGTATAGACACATTCTGATAAGCGAACCTTAGACGATCTTGAAAGAACAAAACATGAGTCATAATGTGTGGGACACATACCTCTTGTAGAACTAGCCACATTGACTAGAACTAGTGAGGAAACTAGATGCTATTGAATACCTTAGAACATTCTGTTGACACATCAAGGATTAGATCATATGCGAACACCCGACTGAAATCTCACAATTTAAATGTAGGGAGAACTATCAAACTATGGAGATAGTGGAAAAACCTACCATGCCATTCGATCGTGATCTATTTTCACCATGAAGAGCGTAAGAGTCGAACATTAGAACTAAGCCTCTAGACGGATCAATAGAAACCTCACTCGAGAGACTGAACCAATCAAGGGGATTAGTACGTTTTGCTATGGATCTGAACTTCCTTTTATCGTTACACTTGATGACTTGAGCTGAATTTTGAGGCGGAATTACTTTAAGGGGGTTAAACTGTGATAACCGATAACTTTTCCTGGATCTTAGTATTTTAAAATACTATGGTTGTATATCCGCATTCTTTGATCTTGTCAGTTCTCCATGAGAAAACTAAAAAGTTGACCTTGGTTGACTTTTTTTGCGCAAAATGGTTACGGTTTAACCGGGTATCGAGAGTCTTGATTCTTCATAAATGAATCACTTTTGATTTATCTTGCCCTTATCTAAATATCTATGGTATCATTTTAACGCTTACCGGGAAGTTTTTCCGCGTTCAGCGACAAAAGTCACGCAATGCGTACCGGCACGACAATAAATTAAATCATATCTTATTACCTTGGGGTAAATTCACTAAATTTGTTTTGATAAGTTATCTCATATTCACATTAGTGTTTGTCTTGAAACGCAAATCCTTGGGTTATGTTCAAAAACTGATCGGAAAAACAGAAAACTGCGCATGTTTAACACCAAAGGAAACGCGACAACTTTGAGTCAAGATCTTTTAATCTAAACGTCTTTTAGTATCCTATGTTTAATTTCGAGGACACTCGGTTTCGGTTATCATTCAAACTAGTCACAGTGTAGATTCTCGACACAAAACGAAACAAATATGATTCCCTCCTACCTTGTACTATGACTAGGGATGGCAACGGGTCGGGTTCGGAGCGGGTTTTAGTATACATGTATCCGCACCCGTTTATAATAGCCACATCCGTACCCGCCCTATTACCCGTTGGGTACCTGGTTAATATTATCAATTTGTTTTTTGGGTATCCTCGTGAGTATCGGGTGTTCCCAATTGAATATTTTATAGAAAAATGATGGGTATCAAGATTTCACACTAAAATCCATCAAAAAAATAAATCAAAACACCCTCATATATTCAAATTTTTTTAAGTTAAAGAAAATAAATACCGTATCCACAATTTAGAGCTTTCGGATAATTAATGTACAACATTCACGTGTGTTAAATAACGAGGTTTTGATACCCGCGCTTCGCGGCGGTGCATTTTGTACAACTTTTTCTTTATAAACTTTAGAGCACAATTCAAACAAACATTATTGTACGCAATTTAGATTGAATCTGGTTTGTGCCTTGATAGATTATAAGTTACAGTACTACTAATTTTTTAGATTACATATAAAAAATTACAGTTGCAACTCATAGTTTTATTGCGTCTAATAACAGACTAAAAAAGTTTTACACACCTTAGTTAACACACACAATCAAAAGATCTGAAATATGTAACCTAGTAGAAAAATCAACTCGATAACCAATAAAACAACGAAACTATCCAAACTCCCACACGATCTTTCAGTAAGTATCAAATAGGCCAAATGACCATACACATTGGTTTATTACAACATGTTTCAGTAAACTAATCATTCTTATTCCATTATGGGATATGTATTACATAAATAAGACACAACAAAATGGTACCCAAAAGCATAAATATGAGAAAGTTTCATACCTTTGGCTCCTCACCAGAAGTTCTTGATCTCTTCATGACAACTCGAATTTGTTTTGATATATTGATGTATAGACATCTTTGTACTGCCTCATCTAACGTCTTAAAAAGCGGCCAACCCACATTTTGGATAGAAGATAAATTTCTAGACTTTGTTAAGGCTACCTGCTTTAACTTGGCAATGTCAAATTATGTCGGCTCACCAATGATTATTTATATGCCCTTGTTCCATAATGGTATAGGAGGTCGCTTGCCAAATATATATTTTTCCGGCATCACCTTTAAATGAAAATAGTAGTATTAATTATGTAAAATTTGGTATAATTCCTAAAGTTGGTATGAAATTTGGGTAAAAAAGAGTCGGGTTGTCGTGTGAATTTCAGGGCCTTGTGTTGTAACTACAAATTGGCCTTTTTAATATGAAAAAACAAATACTTTTAAACAGCATATCCTAACTGCAATTGTTACAGACGTCCATAAATTTATAAACAGTTAACAATATGTATTCATGGTAATTTATCTAACATATATGGTTTTTCAAATGCATATAATATAGTAACAACTCACCCTTTCCCATACATTCTGTGACTAAACTAATAACTGATATCGTAATTTTTTAGTACTACAAAATAACATTAGCACCACTGCTAATCTGGAACCAACTTGAATCTGTCTGATATTATGTTCTTAAATTAATTAAACTATACCTTCCTCCATCTGCTATTAAATACATGGCAAACAACCCCTAAGAATACCTATTATGTCATAACAACTATTCTAATAAGCAATCTCCATATAAGCATTTAAATAAGCAATCCTGTTAGATATTAGAAAAAGACTCGGTCACCCCGTGTATTTTACTGTTTATTATAGCTCGTAGTATAATAGTTAATAGTACGATTTTCGGTATTAAGTCGGGTACTAATACCCGGTATATTGTAAGAACTATATAAGCCTCTTCCAACTTTGGAAGAGGCAAGCTAGTCATTTATTCCTTTAACATAAAAACACATTTTCTCTCACTAGAAAATCTCTCTCATGTGTTTCTCTCTCTAGAAACTAGCCAAGTCCAAGAATCGACCCCGTGTTATGATATATGATATACCACAATTGGTATCAGAGCTTATGGGATGATTAGATCGTGTGTAGGTGCGATTTCTTGCTTGTCTTAGATCGAAAAGTGTACCATTGAAGGCTCCTAGCTCGTTTTTTTAAGTTCTCCGAATTTTGTTGTTTGTATTGATAAAGTTTGGGTGTTTCTAGTTGCTATTGCCTTGTGGTACTGTGTTGTGCAAAAGAAATCAAGCAAAATCGTTCAAAAGGGTGATTTATAAGTGATTTTGTGTGATACAAGTCGTTGTTCTTCGTGGAGGGTTGCCAGAATTTCTTCACGGCGGTTTGCTTAAATATAATATTTTATTAAGTAGGTTACCAACTCTCTGACACTCGGCGGGTTGCTTAGGTGGCGAGTTGCTCAAGAGGCGAGTTGCTTTATACTAAGCAGCGAGTTGCTTACCAGCGGTTTGAACAGGTTATCAGCGGGTTGAATATTTTAATAGCAAATATCTAAAGGAAACTCTGGCGGTTTGAAAACTCAACGGCGGTTTGATTAAAATATAGACGACGGTTTGTATTCTTTCTTCGTGGCGGGTTGCTTGGCAGCGAGTTGTGTTCGACGAGTTGCCTTAAAATTCCATCAGCGAGTTGCCTTATTTCTTTGCAGCGGTTAGTAGCCTCTGGCGGCGAGTTGAGCTTCTGTCTTAGAAATTTGAAATATTTCAAA
Source organism: Tanacetum coccineum (assembly GCA_026074375.1). Lineage (NCBI taxonomy): Eukaryota > Viridiplantae > Streptophyta > Magnoliopsida > Asterales > Asteraceae > Tanacetum > Tanacetum coccineum. The sequence continues at coordinate 17,054 of BQNB010042770.1, read as the reverse complement.
CTTGGGACTTAATATCACTAAAACAAGAAACGAATACGTTAACCTCACCACTTTTAACGTACCCTCACTAATCATTGATCGATCAAAACATATCATATCATAATAAAACAAGATGTCTAGTATGTCAGAAGACATCCAGTGTGCCGGTTCTGATACACGCCCACCAATGCTTGATAGAACAGACTTTGAGTCTTGGCAACAACGTATACGTCTGTACTGTCTAGGAAAGGATAATGGAGAGAACATTATGAAGTCCATTAATGAAGGACCATTTCATATGGGAACGGTCTCAGATGTTATTGCTGGAGGAACTGAGGGTGCAGTTCAACAAGGTCCAGTACGTGCTAGAGTCCTTAACGACCTTTCAGCTGAAGAAAAGGAAAGGTATAAAGCTGACATTCGTGCAACCAATATCCTACTTCAAGGTATACCAAAGGACATCTACTCACTCATCAACCACTATACTGACGCCAAAGACATTTGGGAAAACGTGAAGATGATTCTGGAAGGTTCTGAGTTAACAAAGGATGACCGGGAATCTCAATTATACGATGAATTTGAACACTTTCGTCAAAACAAAGGAGAAACCATTCAAGGATACTATGTTAGGTTTACGAAGCTCATTAATGACATGAGAAACATCAAGATGACCATGCCCAGGATGCAGCTTAACTCAAAGTTTGTGAACAACATGTTACCTGAGTGGAGTAGATTCATAACTGAAGTCAAACTTAATAGAGGTTTGAAGGAGTCTAATTTTGATCAGCTTTATGCCTATTTGAAGCAACATGAGGTACATGCTAATGAGAACAGAACAATGATGGAAAGGTTCCTTCAACCAACTAATGATCCTTTGGCACTAGTGTCGAATGCCTCAGTTCAGCAGTATCCAACACAATCATCCAAGTCTCCACAACCCTCAAATGAACCATCTCCTGCTGACAACTTTCAACTGGACTCAGGAAGTTCTTCAACTGAAAACTTGATTGAAAGTTTATCCAACTCACTTGCCCTCCTCACTCAATCATACAAATCACATCTTCCTCAAACAAACAATCAACTTAGAACGTCATCTAATGCACGGAACAAAGCTACGGTTCAAGACGGCAGAGTTGTTGTTCAAGATGTCCGTGGAAGATACAATGCGAACAATCAAGGAAAACCATTTCAGAGAAACAACCCAAGAGGAAATGTGGTAGCTGGGAATGTAGGAGGTCAGAACAGAGGAGGCATTATTAATCCTGGACCAGCCAAACCCATTAAGTGCTACAACTGTAACGGACTAGGGCACATAGCACGAGAATGTCCAAGGCCAAAATGACTTCAAGATTCAGACTACTTCAAGGACAAGATGCTACTAATGCAAGCCCAGGAGAATGGTGTAGTACTGGACGAAGAACAGTCGTTGTTTCTTGCAGGAGAACAGATTATCAACTTTGATGAGGATGTGGATAATTCACCCGAGAATGATTTGGCACTCAATATGGACCATATCTTTGAAGCTGATGAATGTGATGCATTCGACTCTGATGTTGACGAGGGTCCCACCACACAGACCATGTTCATGACAAATCTCACATCGGAAGATCGAATCTACGATGAAGCCGGGACATCATATGACTCAAATACTCCGTTTGAGGTACAAGATCATGATACCTTTGTAAATCATTTAGATGAGTATCATGAAGTACACGAGATGCAAACCGATGAACAACACAACTACGTTGTTGACTCTGATGCTGACTATACGAGTAATAGTAATATTATTCTGTATGATCAGTATGTGGAAGACAACGAAGATCATGTTGTTCAAAGAAATGTATCTTCTGTGCGAAATGATGCATTGATGTCAATTCTCGATGAAATGCATGAACAGGGTGTACAAAGTAGATTAGCAAATAAGCCAGACATGGTAGTTAATGACTCAGTGACCTCTGAACTTGCGAGATATAAGGAACTGGTCGGGGAGTATGAAAAACGGGCAAAGTTTGAATTAACTGATAGAGAACGAAAAATTGATGAACAAATGAGAATAATTATCTCAGACCGAAATAGAAAGGAAACGTCTTTAAAATCTGAACTTCATTCAGCACAAATACTCCTTAGTTCTACCGTTGACCATTATAAGTCAAAGACAGAAGAAGTAACACTCTTGAAAAAGGATTTTAAACAAAAGGAAGACAAATTCCTTGAAGAATTTTTGGACATAAAGAAGCTAAAAGATAAGATTGAAGATAGATTATACAAACAGGATCAGTCTGTTCAAACAGTTCACATGTTGTGTAAACCAAAATCATTTTATGATGAAAAGCACAAGGTAGCAATAGGCTACAAAAATCCCTTATGTCTCGCTCGTGCAAAGCAAGCTCAGTCTGCTCTGTATAATGGTCATGTACTTGTCACTACCAATCATACACCCACTGTCATACATGACTCAGAGGATACGCTTGAGTTAGCTGAGATAACTAGGAATAGAATGCTGTTGAAAATGCAAAGCCCTCTATGTATGGAAAACAAAGTTAGGATTGCCCCCCCCCCCCCCGATTAAGTAGCTTATCTCTACACATAAGCTGTAGGTTTTAGTTCTAAAATAGCTTAAGTAGGTGAATTCTAGCAAGAGTAGATATAAGGCTTTAGGAGTTTAAGCCTGAAAATAGATTTTGAGTGCAAGTTAGTTTTGACAGTTAGATTAAGGGAGTGTTTGGTACAAGCTTTATTTGACTTTTAAAGTCAATAACAATCTGTCAAATTTGTTCATTTAGTTGAGTTTAGTTAATTTAACAAGTTTAATATAGGTTTTGCAAGTTAGTTGATAGAATTTAAGAGTTTAGAGTTTAAGAACTCCTAGTTTGCACCAGGACAGATTTAGTCTTGAGTAGAATTTGTAGGTTAAGTGATTTTCATAATAAGAGTGTTTAAGTTTGGCTCATGTAGGATTAGACACAAGTTTAAGTGAGTACATGAGATTTACCTCTTGAAATTTGGCCTGTACATACGCATTTTACCAATTGCATCAGCAACTACAGTGAATGCTGTTGTTGCTATGCATTTTTCTAGTTTCTTTTGAGAATTCATTATTAGAAGTTAGGTTTTAGAATTAAGCATTTCAGTAGATTTCCATTAGTTGTACAAGATTAATCTCCTATATTTCATTTTAAGCTTTCAATTCTAGCTTTTATTTCTTACAAAAGTAGTATGGCAGTCCTATAGATTTTTAGCTTATTTTCTTAGTGATCTCTTATCTCTAGTTGTAATTTTGAAAAATCTTTTATCTAGGTTAGTTTTAAATCCAAAGCTTAGCTCAAACTCAAAATTTCAGCTTTTTAGGATTAGAAATAAGCTGTTTAGCTTATAAGAAAAAAGCTTAACTACAGTTTTTAAGCTGAGTTAGCATTGTTTGATAGCAAATTTCTTATTATCTTTGTTCATTTGTAGCTTATCTTTTGTTAGAAATCTCTAGTATACATCTTGAGCTTCATAAAGCTTCTTTTGTTTTTCATTTTCATCAAGAAATAAGCTGGCAATAAGCTCAAGTTTGAAAAAGGTAGGAAAACTTGAGTTTCTGTAACAGTAGCAAAATGCTAAGTTTTTAGCTTATTGAGTTGTCAAAAGTGGAAAGAGCCTTCATTAATGTTGTTTAGAATAAGCTGTTCTATAACTTTGTAGTTTTGAGTTTTTGCTAAAACTCACTTTTTAATAAGCCAAAAATAAGCTTAATCGCGGGGTTTGTTTTGTAATTTCTTGGTAGTCAAGGGGTACCCGTTTTAACTATGGTGTAAATTCACCATAGTTCACCCGCCTACCCTTTAGTTTCACTTCTTACATTTCCTACCCTGAACTTTTCGAAAAATAAAAAAAAGGGGGAAAGACAAGAGGCCGGGTGAGCAAGACTCGAACCCGGGACCTCTCGATACAAACCCCCTTTCACTAACACACTTACCACTGCGCCCTTGGGTCTTTTTCGTTAAAGACTCAAGGGCAATTGTACTTATGTACATTTTGTTCCAAAACAGCTAATAAGCTGTTAAGCTTATTTTCGGGCTTATTTGTTGAGCTTATTTCTGTTTCTTATTTTTCGTAGGAACTTCATAGAGTAAAGTATTTTTTGTAAATTTTTCAGAATTTTTCATGATCATTTAGTATTTTTTATAATTTAATTTAGTTAAAAGTTTATTAAATTCATAATAAATACAAAAATTATCAAAAAAATATTTTGCTTTTTTAGAAAATTTTCTTTTGTCATCTAGTTTGTAGGAAAAATATAAAAGTTTTCGTAGGATCATTTTTATAACTTTCCCTCTTTTAAAGTACGGGTCCGGGTACGGGTTTTTGTTTCGACTCGTTTTTGGGTCAAACGAACTCCGTTTTCGGTCTAGTCTTTTTCATTCTTCGTTATTTGGTCAAAAAAAAAAAAAAAACCATAGAGTGTAGTTAGAATGAAAAATTCTTTGTAGGCTTATTTTTAAGATTTTTATGGTTTTCCCCCCTTTTGTTCGGATTCGGGCCTTCGTTTTCTAGTTTAATTTCATTAATTTCTAGTATTTTCTTAAACGTTTAGTTCGATATTGTTTAATTTGACTTTTTTAACTTTCAACCAAACTCATTCCTTCCTTCAAATCAAATCTCGATCGTAAATCGATTTACCATTCCAAGCCTCGTTGGGATTTACGACCCGGGAAAGCCTCTATAACTACTTCTCGGTATCATTGATTTTTTGGTTTTTACACTTCTTTATATATATTTATATTTTAATATATATTATAATATTAACGGTGTGAATCCGGCACGATCAATTATCCAACACAAAAAAAAATATAAAAAAAAAAAATAATTAAACAAGCACCTGTTGTTTTTATAGACACAAACTTTTGTATGATTTTGTTTTTTGTTTTTGTATAATTTCTTTGATTTTTTACAAACTATAAAACATAAACTTATTTTAAGCCACAAAAACTTATAACACCTTGTTTTGCAAGAAACACGTGTGCACTTTTAAATGTATTTTTTAAAACAACTTTATTGTGTTAATTTATACTTTTTTTTTTCATTTACACCAACCCTCAGACACTGATACTTTTTTATAGAATTCTTAATTAAATTGACAATATACAAGCACTGTTTACACTCTTATTTTCTTTTCACTTTATTTTTTTGCCTGTTTTCCACTCTATTTCTTTTATGTTTTTCAAAAACACTTTATTATATTTCTTAAATTTTTATTTCCAACAACACTTTTTTTTAAAACTTTTTTTATTTTTTTTTGTAGTATTCCCAAAAAAAACTAAAACAACAAACAACTTATACTCTTTTAAATTTTTTTTTCTTATTTTTAACACTATCTTGTGACAAGACACACCTATTTATTTATCTTTGCCCCTCCTCACTCAATCGAACAAATCACATCTTCCTCAAACACACAATCCAACTTAGAACGTCATCTAAATGCAAGGAACCAAGCTACGGTTCAACACGGCAGAGTTGTTTGTTCAAGAAGTCCGGAAGATACAAAGCGAACAATTAAGTAAAACCATTTAGAGAAACACTGCAAGAGGAAATGTTGTAGCTGGGAATGTAGGAGGTCAAAACAGAGGAGGCATTATTAATCCTGGACCAGCCAAACCCATTAAGTGCTACAACTGTAACGGACTAGGGCACATAGCACGAGAATGTCCAAGGCCAAAGCGACTTCAAGATTCAGACTACTTCAAGGACAAGATGCTACTAATGCAAGCCCAGGAGAATGGTGCAGTACTGGACGAAGAACAATCGTTGTTTCTTGCAGGAGAACAGATGAAGAACAGTCATTGTTTCTTGCAGGAGAACAGGTTACCAACGTTGATGATGATGTGGATGATTCACCCGAGAATGATTTGGCACTCAATGTGGACCATGTCTTTGAAGCTGATGAATGTGATGCATTCGACTCTGATGTTGATGAGGGTCCCACTACACAGACCATGTTCATGACAAATCTCACATCGGAAGATCGAATCTACGATGAAGCCGGGCCATCATATGACTCGAATACTCCATTTGAGGTACAAGATCATGATACCTTTGTAGATCATATGGATGAGTATCATGAAGTACACGAGATGCAAAGCGATGTACAACACAACTACGTTGTTGAATCTGATGCTGACTATACGAGTGATAGTAATATTATTCCGTATGATCAGTATGTGGAAGACAACGAAGATCATGTTGTTCAAAGAAATGTATCTTCTGTGCGAAATGATGCATTGATGTCAATTCTCGATGAAATGCATGAACAGGGAGTACAAAGTAGATTAGCAAATAAACCAGACATGATAATTAATGATTCAGTGACCTCTGAACTTGCGAGATATAAGGAACTGGTCGGGGAATATGAAAAACGGGCAAAGTTTGAATTAACTGATAGAGAACGAAAAATTGATGAACAAATGAGAATAATTATCTCAGACCGAAATAGAAAGGAAACCTCTTTAAAATCAGAACTTCATTCAGCACAAATACTACTTAGTTCTACCGTTGGCCATTATAAGTCAAAGACAGAAGAAGTAATCATTTTGAAAAAGGATTTTAAACAAAAAGAAGACAAATTCCTTGAGTTTTGGACATAAGAAGCTAAAAGATAAGATTGAAGATAGATTGATACTCACCAGGGACCAGTCTGTTCAAACAGTTCACATGTTGTTAAACCAAAATATTTTATGAAGGAAAAGCACAGTGCATAGGTACAACAAATCCTTATGTCTTTACTTTCCCAATCCATCTCTAATACATACCAATTTTACAATACCATTTCCCCCCAACCCAATCATACACCCCCATACTACCAATCTAATCTGATATTATAAGAACGTGATAATCAAACAGGAATAGACATGCTCGTTGAAAATGCAAAGCCCTCTAATGGGTGAAAATAAAGTTAAGGAAAGCCCCCCCCCCCCGTTACTCCGAAAGCAGAAACCCCTTACTCTTGCAACCTTTGTCCCCCCCAAAGAATCTCTTGACCCCCCCCCCCCCCCCCCCCACCCCCCAACCCCCCACCGAAACAGATATTTTGGCTCATAGATGGACAACCCAACCATTAAAAAAGGGCTGAGACCTTAGCTCAAAACCCAATTTTAGCATTTGCAGTGTATCACTAATACTATGTCAAGCTTGTCCCAGGAATTCTTCCAAACTAAAATTTCAAGTGAAGATTATAATCTTTATGTACTCACACAACTTTTTTCGAATTTACAAAACTTGCAAAACTAGAAATTCACCCAACAGGTATTACAGAGGGGGAAAGAGGTTTTGATGCAAAACGAAAGATGTTACCTCACTGAAGTGAAATATTATTCCATTTTTCAAAAACTCTTTAGGAACACTTTGTTGGAGTTCAATCAGCCCTCTTTAAAGAAGTTAAGGAATGGAACGCGATTTTTGATCATATTTGAAATAACGAATGGACAAGAATTACTGTAGACAAGAAACGTGCGAAATTGAAAGAAAAACTTCTATGAAAATTGAGATCTAATGTTAATTGTTTGTCGACTCAATTGCTGTCTGATGTGGAAAAATCACGTCGGCTAGATCTTGAAGCTGACCATGTCTAAAGTTCATGGACGAGTCAAAACTTATTTCAAAAACCTTGAAAGGGAATGGCCTAAATTTGCAATTAAAAGTATCAACTCTTCAAGATAGTTTTGATAGAAACAATCACACACAGTGCAGGACGCTCGTGATTTTTAACTCATTCTTAAGTTCAAGTAATTCGAACATCAGATTCAAGAAAAGGACAACGTGATTAGAAACTTGAAAGATCTAGTCGCTAATGTGAATGACAGAAGTTGTGAGCCTTATAATGCTAAAGATGTCACTGCTCTTATTGAACAAAATGATTGCGTTAGAGTAGAACTAGAAAAGGTCAAACAACTATTCCAAGGAATTGTATGACTCAAATTAAGAGAACGCGAGCTACATCAAGTGAAAGACCTCTACTAGTTAATGAAATTGAGAGTCTAAAAGCTCAATTGCGAAGCAAAGAGTCTTGTTTCACTAGTGACTATGTCAAACCAAAAGTTCTTGCGCCTGGCATGTATGCCATTGACGTTAAGCCCATCCCTCATCCCCTTATGCAACATTGGAGTGCCCATTTAAAACTATGTCAGCATCTTAAGGAGGAGTGTAGAAACAGTTTAGGGAGATTGTAGAGGAGCATAGGTGTTCAACCATCTGGATAGTACACTTAAACTATGCTTGCCAATACACTAAGCTAATCTCAGGAATTGTTAGTATATGTGATTGGGCACTTGCCCAAAAGTTCAATGTAAGAGATAAAAAGCCCTTACCTCGGTTACTAGGAAAAAGCAAGTTACTTTAGTGGGGGGATAACAGGAACTTCCTCTAGCAACACCACAGAAAACCCCAGAAGTGCCACCAGAAAGTTCAACAGACTAATTCCACTGTGATTCACCTCTACAGGAGTAAAACGATTGACTGAGCAAGCGGATCAAAGCCTAGATAGCAATCAAAGATAAATAGGATCAATGCCTGCTAAGAAGGATAATACGAAGGAAGTAAGGAGTACTCCTTAGGACAAAATAAGTCAGTTTGGGACAATAGTGAATCGGGTTGATTCTAGCATTAGCTCTAAGAGTTTATTAATTCGAATCTGAATCTGTGTGCAAACTTGTAACAATGTTTAAACTTCTGCAAGTCATGAAATTGTGTGTTGTTAATATCTTGAATTTCTGTGAATGCTACCTACACTGTTAAAATTGTCTTGATAAAGGGAAGCAGTTCTGGATACCAAAAGCAGATTGTCTGATAACAGTTTGTACAAGACCAAGGGGTTGGAATGCAACGAGGAAAATATTTACAACTATTGGTTATCAATGGAGGACCCATAGGATAAAGTAAAACTCGCCTTAGGAAACTTGATTTGTGTGTTATCATGGAGACCACAGAAAGAATTTTGCCTTTGGCGAAATGTGCCATTTAAACTAAGCTTCTGTGAAATGGTTCTACCTTATATTGCTTATACCCAACAGGACCCCAACACAAATTGGTGAACCGAAATTACAAATCTCCAAACTCGACTGTTTCAATGCCAGGTCGTTATAGGTCATGCTTTGGTATCGTGGATCATCAAAACATATGACGGGGAATCGTTCAAAGCTCATGAATTTTGTGGAAAAGTTCATCGGGTCAGTCAGATTCGGGAATGATCACTTAGGAGCAATCATGGGTTATGGAGATTATGTTATGGGTGACAGTGTGATCTCAAGAGTATACTACGTGGAGGGACTTGGACACAATCTATTCTCTGTAGGGCAATTTTGTGATTCTGATCTTGAAGTGGCCTTCAGAAAGCATACTTGCTTTGTTCGTGATATTAAGGGTACAGATATCCTTAAAGGTAGTCGTGGCACCAATTTGTACACGATATCGATTGATGAAATGATGAAGTCTTCTCCGATATGCTTGCTGTCCAAAGCTTCCACGTCCAAATCATGGTTGTGGCATAGTCGTTTAAACCATTTAAACTTTGGCACGATAAATGATCTTGCTAGAAAAGATCTGGTTAGAGGTCTACCTAGATTGAAGTTTGAAAAGGATCATCTTTGCTCAGCCTGTCAACTTGGAAAAAGCAAGAAGTTCTCCCACCGGCCAAAATCTGAAAATACAAATATGGAAGTTCTTCATACCCTTCACATGGATCTGTGTGGTCCAATGAGAGTCCAGAGTATTAAAGGGAAGAAATACATCTTAGTCATCGTGGATGACTATTCAAGATTCACATGGGTAAAGTTCTTGAGGTCAAAGGATGAAACTCCAGAGTTTGTCACCAACTTTCTTAAGCAAATACAGGTTGGCCTCAACAAAATAGTCAGATTCATCCGCACAGATAACGGAACAGAATTCGTCAACCAAGTTATGTCTGAATACTATGAAGGTGTTGGCATATTTCATCAAAAGTCTGTTCTGAGAACTCCTCAACAAAACGGCGTAGTTGAAAGACGTAATCGTACACTGGTGGAAGCAGCCCGTACAATGATGATCTTCTCGAAAGCTCCCATGTTTCTATGGGCAGAAGCTGTAGCCACTGCTTGTTACACCCAGAACCGATCACTAATTCATACTCGTCATAACAAAACCCCTTATGAGCTTGTGCATGATAAGAAGCCTGATCTTACATTCTTCCGAGTATTTGGTGCTCTGTGCTATCCTACAAATGATAGCGAAAATCTAGGAAAATTTCAAGCCAAAGCTGACATTGGGATTTTCGTTGGGTATGCTCCTAGCAGGAAGGGCTATAGAATCTACAACAAGAGAACTCGTCGATTAATGGAAACAATTCATGTCACATTCGATGAGATGCATCAGTCAATGGCTCCTGTACGCATCAGTTCAGGACCCGATCCTATAATGATGACCCCTGGACAACTCAAATCAGGGCTCGCTCCATCCGATAAAGAGCTGGAGATGTTATTTCAACCAATGTTTGATGAACACCTTAAACAATCACGAGTCAATGAACCAGTACCTTCTGTTACTGAAATTACCGCTCACGTTGTTCCACCAGGTACATCTTTGTCTACAACGATTGCTCAAGATGCACCATCGACAAATCGTCAACATCCGATATACATCATCCAGTCCAACATCAAGAAATTGCAGAAGAACCTACTCACGATGACACCCCAATCAATCACGATGTTCTTCATCCTTCACATAACCTTGTAACTGGAGATCCAGGTTCGGCACAATCATCCATCGGGAATGTAAATTAGCAGAACCTATCGAAGTTTAAACCCAACTAGATCATAACTCAGAAGATGGACCAAAGATCATCACTCTGGATAACAGCCGTTGGCAATCCCACTCGGCTGTATCTACCAGAAAACTAGTTAGCAATCCGATGCTTATTTGTGGTGCTGTGTCCATACTGAACTGTCCAAGAGTCGAACCAAGAACTTCAAATGGCCGTGATAGAAGACTGCTGGTTCAAGCCCATGCAAGATGAATTCATGAATTTGATCGACTTGAAGTATGCAGAATTAGTACCACCCCAATCTATGTTTATGGTTATCGCTCTCAAGTGATCTACAAAGTGAAGCTTGATGAATATGGTGATGTACTGCAAAACAAAGCGTCAGATAGTTGCCAAGGGATATCTCAGGAGGGAAGGTATTGATTTTGAAGAATCATTTGCTCTAGTTGCCAAACGATAGAGGCATAGAGAATAGTCATTGCCATGCCTGCCAACCAAGAATATGATCATCTACCGATGGATGCTTTCTGAATGTGATCTTTAAGAAGAAGTCTTTGTAAAGTCAGCCTAAAGGATTTGAAGACCAGGGAAATCCTAACGCCCGTTTATCGTCTGAAGAAGGATCTTTATGGGCTACAGCAGGCACCAAGGGCGTGGTAAATACACGACTCTCAAGTTCCTATTGGCCAACAACTTCTTCAAGGCGCCGGGATCTAACGCTATTCACAAACGTAAATCCAGGCAAACATATTCGAACTTGTTTAAATATACTAGATGACATCATTTTGCTTTAACCGATTATAATGAGTTGTAACAATTTTTCCAAAAGAACAGATGAGCACCCAATTTCAGATGTCGATGATGGGGACAAAAATTCATTTTTCTAGGACTAACAAGTTCTCAAATCCGGGATGCATATTTATTAACCAACAAAATAAAGCTCTCGAAACCTTAATGAAATAGGGAATGGATCTCTTGGACCCTGCGATACACCAATGGTGGAACCGATTGGAAACTGGAACGAGGATCTCATGGGATTCTAGTTTGACCAAAACTAGATTCAGAGGAATGGTTGCTCCCTATGTACTCAACAGCCCAGTAACCCACCTTGTATTCCCCGTTTGCAATGCGTGCAGATATCAGGCTAAGCCTACCAAATAAGTACTTTTAAGCTATCAAACGGGTCTATCGGTACTTGAAAGAAAAAAAATAAAAATAAGAAAAAAAAAACAACAAAACGGCCCACCACCCCCCCATTTAAAACCCATGGGTCTATGGTACCAAAGACAACGCCATGTCACTTAGCAGCTTATGCAATGCGGATCATGCGGGATGTCAAGATTCAAGAAAAGTACTCGGGAAAGTGCTCATTTTCTTGGAGATAGATTGGTTACTGTCATCAAAGAAGCAAAGAAGCACGGCCATATCAACTACAGAGGCGGAATTACATCGCATGTCTGGATGTTGTGCTCATCCTTGGATCGATTCACAGCTCAATGACTACGGATTTGACTTCATAACAATTCCTCTGCACTGTGATAACAAAAGTGCTATTCTCTATTGCTGGAACAACTCCAACACTCTCGCTCTAAACACATCGACATACGGCACCATTTCATCCGAGAGCAAGTGGAAAATAGAGTGGTTGAACTCTACTTCGTGGAAACGAATTATCAGCTTGCAGACATTCTCACCAAAGCATTACCAAGAGAACGGTTCGAATTTCGCTTCAAACACCCCCTACAGAAGAGTTGACCCTGAAACTCTCAGACGTCCTTCAAGAAGGAGAGTGATAATAAACAGGAATGTCGTAGTGTATCTTTGTATATAGGCCACAAAAAAAATGAATTTTTTTAATATATATTTAATAAAAATACTAAAGGCTAAAATGAATTAATAATATTATAATACAATACTTAGGAAATATTTTAATCATTGGAATTACTAAAAGGCTTGCAATGACTTCAGATTTGCAACCCGGGATGATGCCTGGCTTGGATTACTTTATATCCATTGCTTATGGGGTATTGTAAAACAATGTGAGGAAAAGCTGTTCGCCTGATCTTTTCCTCTCAAGCAACACTACATCTCCTTTCATAGAAAAACGGGTCGTTGTTTGAGGGGGAGAGTAAATGGGAAAAATCTAAGGGGTTCTAAAAGACTGTTGGATGCTATGTAAGTGTAATTATAAGATGGTGGTTGTATTCTAAATGGGTTAATATTGGAGGGGAGTTAATTAATTTTAACTCAAAGGTCGAAAGTTACCTAGTTGTGTAGGATTAGGGTGTAAAAAGCATTGCTCTTTGTTTTCCTAGCCTTATAAACAATAGGAGCTATGTTGGCCAATTGCCTAATCTAGAATGCCTTAAAATACTTAAACCAGAAATAAAAGAAGATGGAAACCTAAGGGACTGAATCTGCCAACTTTCTAACTTAGGAGTATATAAGTGGCGGCGAGTTGCTATTTGGTCAAACTTCTTGAAAACCAGTCAAAGATAAATCACACACACACACTCTCGCAACAAAATTAAAAGTTGTTTGAAAACTGAAATTGATTGAGGGGAAAGGTGCGGAATAGGAATGTGATCACTATGATATATTGGTTTAACCGTTTGGCAAACATCTGTGTGCTCTATGTTTAATCGTGACCTCATTTTTGATCAAAATGCCTTCAAGTGTTTGGTTAGGTGTATTAGTTACTGGGATATGATTATTAGGATTTGATCATGTAGTTATGATGTTTAGTTGAGATCATTAACTGATTGAAGGCGTTATATAAGTTGTTCTTGGCGGCGGCTTGACTTTTAAGAAAGTCATAGGTTGTTTGTTTGTTGATAAGAAAGGCGTTAGTGTATATCTAATGCATAGGATAGCTTAGGATTGCGTTAGGATGTGTTAAGGATTGCCAAAGTGAATGAAATCTGATTTTTGGTTAAGTGATTCTAAACGGCGAGTTGCTTGTTTTGCTAGGTGGCGGTTTGTTTATTTTTTTATTTTAATGTTTTCAGGGAAATCGCCTCTCAACGGCGGTTTGGTTGAATAAAATATTCAACCCGCTGTTTCGCGTTTTATTTAACTGCGGCGGGTTGTTTCACGGCGGGTGGTTACACGACGGGATGCTTTATATTTTTTAATATTTTATTTGTACAGGTAAACCGCTACCTCGCGGTGGTTTGGTGAATTATTTTAATGATATTAAAATACGCCAACCGCAAAATTTTCAAATATGGCGGCGGTTTGGTCAATATTATTTTAATAATCATGGCGGGTTGGTGCATTTCCTCGCGGCGGTTTGCTCAATCCACCTCACGGCGGGTTGGCATTCTGCTTCACGGCGGTTTGGGCTAATTTTCATTAATTTGGCCCATTATGCCTGATAATAAGGCCCTTTCCAATGACCCAATTACATATCTATTACCTTTTTGGGTTTAGATAACATGTAATAGTATCTGTTGTCCAATCCTGTAACTCGTGGAGTAATTTATTGCATTTTCATCAAAACTGTGATGAATCTACCTTAATCAGTCGAGGCATGTCATGTCAATGTCAACCTTCCTATCTAACATCATTTCGCTGCCATGCTTGTTTCCTTTGTTAATTACTCTTATGCAGAATATGATGGCAGAGCAAAATGTTCCCGCTCAAGCACCAACAAGAACAGATGAGCAGATTGTACCTCGCTCTCAATGGTTACAAATCGGGAAAAGTAATCTTCTTTTCGATGCTCAAAAGATACAGAAGAACCCCATTTTTCAGATTTCTATAGACATCTTGCGTAACACCAACTTCTTCAGAGTGTTCTCTGCCTCTGCTAGTGTTCCTGCCGTCTACATTCAGCAGTTCTGGAACTCTATTAAGTATGACGAGAAGACTGGGGTTTATTGCTGTCAAGTTGATGAACAATGGTTCAATCTAAGTGTTGATCTTCTTTGAAAGGCCTTAGATATAACTCCTGTCGACCCAGCTCACCCTTTTGAGTTACCTCCAACTGGTGACACGGTGATTGATTTTATAAATCAGTTGGGGTACCCTGAACCTGTAGAATTTGTCTCTAATATACGTGTAAATTATGTATATCAGCCATGGAGAGCAATTCTAACACTGATTAACCAGTGCTTAACCAGAAAGACATCTGGTGGTGACAAACCAAGACACCCAGTGCTACAAATGTTGTGGGGCATCGTCACTCAAACTAATGTTGATCATGCAGAACTGTTATGGGAAGAGTTTACTCAAGGGATTCAGACATTCTTCTCATACAAGGCAAGTCAAAAAGCCAGTCTGAAAGACCCTAAGAAGAAAGTAGTTCCTCTCCTCATTCCTTATGGGCGATTTACTAAGATGATAATCTACTATTTGGGGAGCACCAGTGATGTACATAAAAGACCTGAGTCTCCTTGTCATCTTCTAGGAGATGACTTTCTGCTAGGTAATCTCAAGTTTATCTCGACAGGTGAAACAGATGAAGAGTTTTAGAATGGCATTCCCAAACAATTGATACTTAAGCATTGCAACAATCTACGACTATCCAAAGTAAACTTGGACATGGATGGCATAAGAATCCGAAGAAAAACCCACAAAGGATATGGGGGCTAGCAGAGCAACCTGAACCTGCAACAAAGCGTGCTTACCCAAGACGTCCACAACTACTACTCCTGTCAAACAACCAACCACCTACATCCAAACAACCTAAGTCTCCGTCAAAGAAACCTTCTAAGTCGTAAGCTCCAAATAATAGTTAGAAAAGGAAAGCCATCTTTCCAACTTTTTGATGAAGATGATGAATGCCCACAAGAACCCCAAATTCCTCAAGAGAAGGTGATGATTCCAGATCTCGAACTGGCCAAGAAGAAGGATTTATTGGATGCGCATCAAGAAAAGGGAGAAGGAGAAGGTGCTGATGCTGACATAGAACGCGCAAATAAGCTTAGCTGGAATCCTTCTTTCTGCTACAAGGTCAGGCACCTTTGGAGGAGAAGCGATCAGGGATCCAGTATCTAAAACAACTCCCCAACTACCTGAAGTAGTGGGGCAAGGGTAAAGGCTATTATAACCGATAGACAAGTAGCCTCATTCCCTGCTCGAGACTGTCAAAGAAGAAAGAACTACGGATCAGTTTATCCTTGTTATGTTCGTGATCAAGCACCTCATGATTCGACAATGACCTCTTCCTCAAACTGAAGATGAAACATCCATAGAAAGTGGTCTATGAATCTTCATCCAACAATTGTTTCAAACGAACCGAAAGTGGAACAGAAGCCGCTGCTCCTAAAGGTGACAAAGAACAAGGTGAAGTAGCTTCATCCATAGTGACATCAGGAGTAGGGATATCTGTTCGTACAGAAGACCAGGCTGGATCAGACCCTGGAAAAGCACATGAGGCTCTGGCTGGACCAGACCCTGAGCCCATGCAAGAAGACCAGACTGGATCAGACTCTGGAAAAGTACATGTGTCTCTTGCTGGACCAAACCCTGAGCACATGGATGAAGAATTCCTCGCTACAGCCTACCCAAAGGTTCATGAAAACCTGAAACTCATAACTGACGAACATGTCATCGAAGATAATCCAGAAAGTCATTCTGGTTCTATGTCGTCCATGAAAAATCTAGAAGACACTGATAACTTTGGGGATCAATTTCTTTATGACAAACCAACCGAAGATGATCAGGAGAAATCTAAAGTTGTAGATGAGTCTGATTCCACCATACCTGATCCAAGTCATCAAACCGTCACGTCAACTCCTCCAGTGATCGCTCCCATCATTGATTTCTCATCTCCTAAACCGTCTTTACAGGTCACAACTCCACCAATCAACACGGAAGCTACATCTATCACCACAACTCTCCCAGAGATCACTCCATTCATCGCCCTTCAGCTAAGAGTGGCAAAATTGGAGCAAGATATGTCTGAAGTAAAGAAGACTGATCACTCTGCTGCTGTTATGGCTTCTATTAAATCCCAAGTTCCTACAGTTGTTGATAAGTATCTAGGAACAAAACTTGATGATGCTCTCCTTAGGATTCTTGAACGACACACTGCAGATTTAATTGAGAAATACTTTGTGCTGCCTGGCCCAAAGTCTATCAAGAATCAAGAATCTAAAAAGAGTCCGAAAGAGATTATCAAAATCAAAAAGGAACAAGGTGAGAAGAAACAAGAGTCAACATATACCATCAGGTCAACTGATAAAGTTGCACTTGAAGAATTTGATCTAAAGAATGCTCTCTTCAAACACATGAATAAGAATAGGACTGCAAACAGAAATCATGCCAACTACCATCTATACCATGCTCTTATGGAAGC